>PVHX01002195.1:0-118926 GCA_004024805.1 Geosciurus inauris | reverse complement strand
ATCATTATTGTTCAGTTGACCCTTCCTCCAACTTTCTCATCTCAAGGATCATGCTGTGGCCATACTTACTTTGCTGGGCAAGAGAGTCAAGTGAGGTCAAAGAAAAGGGTGATGCTTATCAGTTAGTGATGGTCCTGACTTAGTGTTTGAACTATTGCTTAGTTATTAAATGGAATGTTGTTTGGAGCTGAATAGCATCCCACGCTATAACAGCACTATTACAAATAAAGAAAGTCTCAACAAGGCTTAATTGTGCATAAAGTCACCAGCTCAGCAAGCTGGTTATGATCCATTCTATGTTGGCTTCAAAAGTTACAATGTTCTACTCAAGTGGGGAGGCGGTCAAAGAAGCAGCAGGTTCAAAATTCTTCTTTGTCCCAAATGCTTGAAACACTGACCATCATATTCTCCGTTATTTTCAAGTGATTTTTCTTTATTTTAAAATGAGATGTTTATCAATCATAAACTTTCTGAATCATGAGCATGCATGACAATAAAATACCATATTAGAGAGGTAGATATGTTTTTCAGAACACTACAGAGAGGGCTGAAAGTGTCTTTATAGTAACCATTTGGTTCTCCAGCATTAGTTCCCAGGTAAGTTCTCTCTAGAAAAGACCTTTCAGAAATTGCAACTTCAAACATTTTCTAAACAATTTTAAAAAACTCATGTAACCCTCCATGAATTTTTTTTAATATTTATTTTTTAGTTGTAGTGAACAGAATATCTTTTATTTTATTTTTATGTGGTGCTGAGGATCAAACCCAGTACCTCACGCATGCTAGGTGAGCACTGTACCACTGAGCCACAACCCCAGCCCCCTCTCCATGAATTTTTAAATTAACTAGTTTGTTAGAGAGTGGAGTTCAGTTAGTAATATCAGTTCTAGTTTTTTAATATGCCAGTGGCCAAAAAGCATGAATAATAGCTAGTGGAAATAATAATGGTCTAGTTTACCTTTTCAAAAACTCTTATAGAACCAAAAAAAGTTTGCATTTTAATATTAATCTGTCACAACATTAATCTAAAAATGGTCATAGCCACTGAAAAGAAAATCAGAATTTTAAGCAAGAAGAAAGCTCAAGGGGCTGGGATTGTGGCGCTTGCCTTGCATGTGTGAGGCACTGGGTTCGATCCTCAGCACCACATAAAAATAAATAAATAAAATAAAGATAATGTGTCCATCTACAACTAAAAAAATATTTAAAAAAAAGAAGAAAGCTCAACACTCATAAAGCCCAAACTCCTTCTTTTAACAAATGAGGAACCTGTTTAACCATAGCAGATTTAACAATTCCCCACATCATTGTCAGAGCTCTCAATGAAACCTAGTTCTCCCAACTTTAAATAAGAGTTTTATTTTATGATAACAGATTACAATTAATTAATAACTAAACATACTCCTCTATTGTTATAACCTTGAATTGAATACAGTTGATGGAAAAGTTGAACTTGGAAGCAGGAAGACCTGTCTAACCAGCCCTGCCATATTAGTAATCATGTGATCTTGGATAAGTAACAACTTTCTCTAAACTTGTTTGCACTCCTACGAAATGTGCCTAATTCACAGACACTAGAGAGATTTAAAACAGATCAGACATGTGAAATCACTTTCTAAGTGATAAAATAGTATGCAAATGAATGAATATCATTGATGTTTATTAAAATATGTTGAAGATCCATAACTGAAGATTCTAATACTAAATGTCAGAATATAACCTTCAAGTTTATTCTACTCTAACCCTTTTAATTGTCACCAAAGGAGAGAAAAGTCTAAAAAGACTGGATGACCTACCCGAAGATTTATAGCAAGTTGCTTGTAAAGCCAAGGCTTTAGTATATACTACTCCTATCTTTTGGCTTTCAGTAAAAATTTCCTAATAATTATAATAAGTGAACCCTGGTTAAATCAGTGAGAGGGCCTAAAATAATATGACAAAACTTTAAACTGAATTTACACAGACCTACAATGAATATCTTGAAGCATATTTAAAAAGTAAAAACATAACCTGTTCCAATTATCATTTTAATTTGTACTTTCTTTTTATGTAGCTTGCATCATAAAAAACTGAGTGTTAATGAAGTTTGTCAGTGGTTAGGAATAGCATGGGAGAAATATCACATGGAAATAGAAAACACACTAGATCATCTTCTGAGATAACTTTACTCCCACAGTATCGGGAAGGGCAGAACCCACAACCAGGTAAATGAAGCTTATAGCTAGGAACTCAGATAAGACCAATTGAGGTTACACTCCTCCTCCTTCCTTTTTTTCCCTTTCTTTAAGTGAATAAGCTTTTAAAAGAGTCCCTGTGTGTATACGTTAGTGTTAACCAAGTCCGTGGGCCTATTCACAGAGTGGCATGGTAATCCATAAGTTATGGGTTGGACATAGGATGTCTCCCCAAAGTTCATGTGTAAGACAATGCAAGAATGGTCAGAGGCTAAATGATTAAGTTGATGTTAATTGGGTGGTAAAGGCAGGCAGGCAAAGTATGGCTGGAAGAAGTAAGTCACTGGGGTTGTGCCTTTAAGGTTCATGTTTTGTCCCTGGGGAGCAGAGCTCTCTCTGCTCCCTGCTGCTATGTTCTGAGCTGCTCTCCTCTACTATGCCCTTCTGCCATGATGTTCTGCCTCATCTTAGGACAAGAGCTATAGAGTTGGCCAACCAAGAACTGAGACCTCTGAAACTGTGACACCACAGGAATACGAAAATTTTATGTCCATACAGGTAAATCAAAAGTGATAAGGGACTTTCTGAGAGTTTCAATCTGAATGCTCCATATACTTCAAGGTTTCAACTTCCTGCAACTATTTTGTTCACAGTGCAACATTTGAGGAAACTGGGTTGTATAGATAAACTTTCACTGTTCATTCATTTATCTGTACCTTTGCACAACTGTTTCATGTCCCTTCTCTGTGTTAACACAGATGTATATTTTAAAAAAATAAAAGAAAATGATTCTCTGGGTTACCCACCTACTTTCAAATATGGCGAAGTTTCTTCTATTTTTGTAATTGAGCCATAAATATTTCCTTATACACTTTTTAAAATTAATTCTACTTAGGTATACATGATAGCAGAATGCATTTTGATTCATTATACACAGATGGAGCAAAATTTTTTATTTCTATGGTTGTACATGATGTAGAATCACATCATATATGCTGTCATACATGAAGCTAGGGCTATGATGTCCATCTCATTCCACCATCTTTACTGTCCCCATGACCCCTCCCCGCCTCCGTCCCTTTTAACCAAAGTTCCTCCATTCTTCCTGTGATCTCTCCCCCATTATGGATCACCATTCACTTATCAGAGAGAACATTCAGCCTTTGGTTTTTTGGGATTGGCTTAATTCACTTAGCATGATGTACTCCAACTCCATCCATTTACCTGCAAATGCCATAATTTTATTCTCTTTTATTGTTCACTAATATTCCATTGTATATACATACCACGGTTTCTTTATCCTTTCATTTATTGAAGGGCATCTAGGTTGGTCCCACAGTTTAGCTATTGTGAATTGACCTGCTATAAACATTGAAGTGGCTGCATCACTGTAGTATGCTGTTTGTAAGTCCTTTGGGTATAGACCAAGGAGTGGGATAGCCGGTTCAAATGATGGTTCCATTCCAGGTTTTCTACGGAATTTCCATACTGCTTTCCAGATTGGTTGCACCAATTTGCAGTCCCACCAGCAATGTATGAGTGTGCCTTTTCCTCCACATCCTCATCAACACTTGTTATTTGTATTCTTGTTAACTGCCATTCTGATTGGCATGAGGTGAAGCCTAAGAGTAGTTTTGGTTTGCATTTCTCTAATGGCTAGAGTGGTTGAACATTTTTCATATATTTGTTGATTGATTGTATATCTTCTTCTGTGAAGTATCTGTTCAGCTCCTTAGCCCATTTTTTAATTGATTGTTTTTTTGGTGTTAATTTTTTTGAGTTCTGGAGATTAGTGCTCTATCTGCTGTGCATGTGGCAAAAATTAGTTCCCAGAATGTAGGCTCTCTGTTCACTTCATTGATTGTTTCTTTTGCTAAGAAGAAGCTTTTTAGCTTGAATCCATCCCATTTATTGATTCTTGATTTTACTTCTGGCGCTATAGAAGTCTTCACAAGGAAGTCAGGTCTAATCCCACATGATGAAGATTTGGGCCTACTTTTTCTTCTATTAGGCATTGGGTCTTTGGTCTGATTCCCAGGTCCTTGATCCACTTTGAGTTGAATTTTGTGCATAGTGAGAGATAGGAGTTTAGTTTCATTTTGCTGCATATGAATTTCCAGTTTTCCCAGCACCATTTATTGAAGAGGCTATCTTTTCTCCAATGTAGATATTTGGCACCTTAATCTAGTATAAGAAAACTGTATTTAAGTGGTTTGTCTCTGTGTCTTCTAGTCTGTACCATTGGTCTACATGTCTATTTTGGTGCCAGTACCATGCCAGTTTTGTTACTATAGCTTTGTAGTATAGTTTAAGATCTGGTATTGTGATGCCTCTTGCTTCACACTTCTTTCTAAGGATTACTTTGGCTATTCTGTGTCTCTTATTCTTCCAAATGAATTTCATGATTGCCTTTTCTATTTCTATAAGGAATGACATTGGAGTAGTTTCTATATTTTAATCTGTCATTGATTTCTAATTTTATTTGATTATGGTCAGATTGGATGCAGGGTAGTATCTCTATTTTTTTGTATTTGCTAAGACTGGCTTTGTGACATAACATATGATCTCTTTTAGAGAAAGATCTATGTGCTGCTGAGAAAAAAGTGTATTCATTCATAGATGGATGGAATACTCTATATATGTCTGTTAAGTCTAAATTATTGATAGTTTTATTGAGTTCTATGGGTTTTTTGTTCAGTTTTTGTTTGGAAGATCTATCCAGTTGTGAGAGAGCTGTGTTAAAGTTACCAAGTATTATTGTGTTGTGCTCTATTTGATTCTTGTAGTTGAGAAGGATATGTTTGATATATGTAGATGCCCCATTGTTTGGGACATAGATATTTAGGATTTTTATATCTTGTTGATGTATGATTCCCTTAAGAAGTATGAGATGTCCTTGTTTATCCCTTTTCACTAAGTTTGGTTTGAAGTCCACTTTATCTGATATGAGGATGGAAACTCCTGCTTGTTTATGCGGTCCATGTGAGTGATATGTTTTTTCCCACCATTTCACTTTCAGTCTGTGGATGTCTATTCCCATGAAATGAGTCTCTTGAAAGCAGCATATTGTTGTGTGTGTGTGTTTTTTTTTTATCCAGTCTGTCAGTCTATGTCTTTTGATTGATGAGTTTAGACCATTCACATTCAGGATTATTATTGAAATATGATTTGTAATCCTGGTCATTTTGGTTTATTTTTGGTTGTTACCTTGACTTGGTTTCTCCTGTGATTGGCCTTTCCTTTAGTGTAGTTCCTCTCTTTGTATATTTTCATTGTTGGTTATCATTTCCTCCTCATGGAATATTTTGCTAAGAATGCTGTGTAGTACATGCTTTCTTGCTGTAAATTCTTTTAATTTTTGTTTATCATGGAAGGTTTTTATTTCATCATCAAGTCTGCAGCTCAGTTTTGCTGGATATAAGATTCTTGGTTGGCATGCATTTTCTTTCAGAGCTTGGTATATGTTGTTCCAGGATCTCTGGGCTTTTAGGGTCTGGGTTGAAAAATCTACTGAGATTCAAATTGGTCTCCCTCTATATGTAATGTGATACGTCTCTCTTGCGGCCTTTAAATTCTATCCTTATTCTGTATGCTGGGCATATTCATTATAATGTGACTTGGTGTAGGTCTGTTGTCATTTTGTACATTTGGTGTCCTCTAAGCCTCTTGTATTTGATTTCCAATTCATTTTTCGTGTTTGGGAAATTTTCTCATATTATTTCATTGAAGAGATCGTGCATTGCTTTGGTTTGAAATTCTGTGCCTTCTTCTATCCTGATAAATATTAGATTTGGTCTTTTGATGCTATCCCATAATTCTTGTATGTTCTGTTCATGATTTCTTACCATCTTCATTGTGTGGTCAAGTTTATTTTCAAGATTGTATATTTTGTCTTCATTATCTGAGGTGCTGTCTTCCAAGTGATCTAGTCTTCTGATGATGCTTTCTATTGAGTTTCTTATTTGGTGTATTGTGTCTTTCATTTCAAGAATTTCTGATTGGTTTTTTCCACAATCTCTAGCTCTTTCTTAAAGTAATCTTTTGCTCTCTGTATTTGCTTCCTTATCTCTTTGTTGGTGTGATCAATGGTTGCCTTTATTTGCTCTCTTATTTCTTTGTTGGAGTGATCAATTTTTTCCTGTATTTGCTCACTTAAGTCATTCTTTAATTCACAGATCTTTTTAATTACATACATTCTGAATTCTTTCTCTGACATGTCATCAACCATGCTGTCAATGGATTCTATTATTATAGTATCTAGATTTATTTGGGGTACTTTCTTCCCTTGTGTTTTTCATGTTGATTATGTATCTTCCTTTCTTGCAATGCCAATCTGAGTTATTGCAGTTTCTATCCTATAATCTTGTATTGACACTACAGATTACCTGTATCTCACCTTGGAGATTACTTCCAGTCCCCAGCAGGTGTGCCCAGATGGACACTACTGCCACTAAAGATGGTGGCGGAGTTAGTGGAGGTAACTCAAGATGGCAGTGGGAGTGGCCTAAGATGGATGCAAAGACTTTTAGACATGAGGCTAAAAGGGTGGGACCTACAATGGCTTTGGGCTGATTGACTAAAGATGCAGTGCCTTGGTGGGCCGCTGCCTCCAGGCCTTCTCTGTTGACCCAAGGTAGAGGTCTTCTCTGTTGACCCAAGGTATGGGGATAGCTGCAGTGTACAAGATGGATAGAGGAAAGGAGCAACAGTGCGGATCACCACTATGTGCAGTGGGGGTCCTTGGCCTGGGCTCTCACACAGACCTATGAGGGCAGTCCTAGGCCTGATCTTGGCCTAGACTCCATCAGGGATTCCAGGTGGTGGGTCTAGCCTTGGGCCCGGGCTCCTGTGGATCTGCAGGGACTCTGGCGCTGCACTGGGGGCAGTCCTGAATCTCAGCCACCAAGGTCCTGGGAGGTAGTCCTTTGCCTGAGTCTGGGTTCCCCTGTGATTGGAGGTTAGCTGTCTTGGGTCTGCCCTTGGCTGGGCTCCCACAGCGGTTCCTGAAGTTGGTCCTGGGCCTTGGCCTGTGCTCCCACCAATCCACAGGAACTCTGGTGCGGAACTCCCTATACACTTAACATAAGTAATATAACTTATGTGGTAAATATGAATGACTCAACAATAATTTATTAAATGTAATTTAAAATTAAATCTTTGCAATAATTGGTGAAACTTTATTATAACATTTCTGCTAAACCCAGTACCCTTCAATGATGCATTTTTTCATCAGCAGCTCTGTAACTCTTTTGAAGTTTGTGAAAGGACAAATATAATCTGATAAGACCCTAAAAGTACATCTTTACATATCATCCTTGTGATGCTCTGTTTTGAGTTCCTTGGAGAGATGCTTCAGTGCTATTTGAAAAAACTTCCTCTATTTCAAAGTCATTTAAAAAGAAATAAAAATAATTTTAAAAATAAGCTTTCCTTTTTCCTGATTATAAATTGATAGAAGATTTTCAGAATCTTGAGGAGAAATTGACCTAACCTCTTTAATGGGCTTACCAAAATACGACCAAGGATAAACCTCCATATTATACACACTATCCTCTTGTTTTTTCTTGCTTACCATTTTGGCCTTTGAGAGAGATTTGATAGCTTTAGAGTGGGAAGTTTTCCTTCCAAATCAAATGACTAACAGAGCATGCCACTAAAAGAAGAAGAGGGTGAGAAGCCAGGAAGGGCTGTGAGCAGCATTCCCACCTCTGTTTGCCTCCTAGTCTCCTGCCCCTGAGGACACCTGCTACTACTGCCAGGACAGCACAGACAGCTGGAAGGGGAGCCAGATGAGATTTAACAATGGTCAGTTGGGATTGATCCATTATAGAACCTTGGTTCTATATTTACTATCACCCTATTTACTATTTACTAGGTAGATTGCCATTCATATAGTGTTTTATCCTATTTTATAGAATAAAATGAAATCTTAAGCTAATTTCATTTGTGTATGTCCTATTTCCTTAATTACAAATATATTTCCATAGCCTTTAGGGCAGATAGAATTGCCCTTAATGCAAATACTTCTTTAGAGAACCAACACAAGTATTTAAAATACAGAATAATAGATTTTTTCAAGTACTTTCTTTGAAAGTCACACCTTGATGATTGGTAGGGGCCATTTCTGGTAATCATAATATTAGTGGTTTATGTTCCTACTAGTAAGAATTTACGCCCACTTAATTTTTACTAGCGAATAAATTCTTACTAGTAGGATCTCACAAACATTATTTGTAGTCTATTTTTGTCATGTTTTGAATATGAAGTGTCTTCCAAAGTTCATGTGTTGAAGCCTTGGTTCCCAAAGCAGCAATGTTTAGAAGTGGAGCTTTGGGGAAGTGATTGGATCATCAGAGCTCTGGCCTCATCAGTGGATTAATCTATTGATAGCTGGATAGACTACTAGGAAGTGGTGGAAACTGTAGGCAGGTGGGGTAGGAATGGAAGAAGTAGGTCACTGGGGGTATGCTGTGGAGACTAAATCTTGTCTCTGGCTCCTTCTTCCCCATTTCCTCTCTCTCCTTCTCTTTCCTGGCTGCCATGGGCTGAGCTGTGTTCCTCTGCCATGCCCTTCCCCATGATGTTCTGCCTTATCTCAGGCCCAAAGCAATGGAGTTGGCCAACCATGAACTGAAATTCTGAAGCCACAAGCCAAAATGAATCTTTCCTTCTATAAGTTGCTTTTCACTCATCAAAGTGACCAAAAAATCTGACTAACACAATTCTATACCAATTTTATCTATGCCCCCAAGTATGGATAGGAATCTAAGCAAGTATTTTTTTATATGAAATGCCTTGAAAATACCAGCTGTCGTATAGGCCAACTCTTCCCAAACTTTCATGTGCTTATGAATCTTCTGAGGATCATGTTAAAATGAAGATTCTGTTTGTGGGTAGAGCCTGAGTTCTAAGTTTATAACAAGCTTCCAGGTGATGCAGATGTGACCAAATTCTGAACTACATACTGAGCAGAAAGCTTAAATCCATTTAGCTTATAGAATACTATATCTGAACTGTGAAGACTTACCATGAGCAGGTAGTAATATCACAAAGTAACACCTGAACTTCAACTGGAGACTCAAGAAAGGGAATGGGTAGCCTCCTGTTAAACAGTTATGTTGACTCCTTTAGACAGTTTTGGATTTCTTGGGAATGATGAGAGGTAATCCATGTTCTATTTTCATTTTACTATAAAGGCAGATACAAGATAAAAACCTATGAGGTGATGGCACAAGAAGACATCCCTTTAGTCTCAGAAGACTATAGCTGACCTATTTGCAAGCAATTGAGGAATCCAGTAGCCAACCTTAGAATTTAAGGGATAGAATCTTGGCATGTGCTATGAATATATAAGATTGACCAATTTAACTTTTGTATGTCAAAGCTCTAAGCTGATATCATCACATTTCCTGCTGTTCCACTCTGACCTACCTTTATATTCACCACGTATGACTGTAGCACAATGCCTTAGAAATGAGGGCATTAGAAAAACATCAGATTTTTTATTCATATCAACAACTCCAAGTCCAGACAGCTCCAAAGTAAATCTGAGCAAGGATTTGCTATGACTTTGTGACCAAAAACTTAATGTTCTCATACCATTAGTGAGCTCTGGCACTTTATCAAACTTGTAATATTGACTAACTACCAGTAATTGCTGATTTATGGGCAAGGTTTTCTCAGCCTTGTTTTCTTCAGGAAATACACCTTCATTTTCTGGAAACATGTTGAATCAGTCAGTTTACATTCTCTGTAAGCTTTAACATTTACATCTCTAAGGGTGCTTGGGGGAGGGGGCATCTTGTTTTCTTACCTATGACCTTGCGGTACTTCCCTTAAGTTACCTGTTTAAAAAACAACCATGCTTCTGTGCACTTGGGGAAGGAAACTAACTGGAACATAACATCTGGAAAATAAATTTTACTGTTCTATAATTTTCAGAAGCTCTTAAGAAGTGGAAGGTAATGTTGTAATTAGAAGAATCCTAAAAAGCATCTACTCCAGGATGACGAATGGGCTTAATTTCTAGTGCCCTAGAGCAGAGGAACGCTGGCGGATATGCCTTTTATTTTCCAACCCAGATCTAATACCAATGCTGACTTCTACTCCATGTTTTTCTTTTCATTCCTTCCCTTTTTATTATCTGGTGCTGTAACAGTGGTTCCCTTATGCTTTGAGTATAACCCTTGCTGCGGTGCCATTGCAACTTACTTTTAAAATGGACATGTTTCTTTCTCGTCCTCAATCCCTGCTCCTCCCTTACTTCTCTCCTTCCCTAATCTCAGGGGAAACAAGATTACCTTTCTTCCGCATCCTAGGCAGAGTTATCTGTCCTTGAGTACACACACACCATAGGAATGAAGTAATCCAGACTTTGGGGATGGTACCAAAAGATCTTGGAAATGACTATCTCCTAAATTAACAAGTGAATTACAACTCCAGATAGAGAACACATGGAATGTAGCCTTTGAATCACCTCTTTAAAAGCCCCCTGTTCCTGCTGATGGGCAGAATCACAGCCTTGGGGACAAGAGTCCCCTGTGTTTCTCCTTTGCTAGCAAAACAATTAACTTTCTTTTTCCTTTTTCTCAAAACCATGTCCTTATTATTGGATTGGCATTGGGGACAAGGACTGAGATTTCAGCAGCAGTATCCACTACCAACATTCTGTCTGAGGAAAAATTAGGGTTTTGTCAAGAACTGAGGATGATTCTACCAATTTCACTTAACCTTTAAATTCCCTCTACCCCTGGTCTTATTATTAACCATCACCTAGGGCTTCACAGAACCACATTCCTGGCAACATTTGCCATCCAATATTTCCAGCAGGTGCTTTGTACTTGATTCCACAGTCATGAATGACTATGTTATAGCAATCCTTAAACCATTCTATAGAATGTTTATGACCAAGTTAGTGCTTACAATATTTGGAAACATAGATGTAGCTCAGGTTGCCATCTATATCCTTTCTCTGAATTGGGCCCCCAAACTCCTGGAAGATGCCACCTCTTCCACATTCCATCCTTTCTCATTCATTTCATATAGCACTGGGAGGGAAGCAGAAGTTGGTGACAGCATCATTGGGACCTTACAATAACTTGGAAGTATCCAAGTATAGAAATATATTTTGCCCTGTGTAGTTTTGGGTTCAGGAAAGTACTAACTTCAGTCAGGATGTTCGGAGTTGATTTAGATTTCTTTCTAAGAGTGACCTTGGCTTTGTTACTTCATCTTTATGATATTTTATCAAGTGTAGATAATGGCAGCTGCTCTTAAATGTGATTAATTAAAGAAAATATGCAAAAGAACTGTGTTCTCTCAAGAGGACAGGTTCTAGTCTATATAAACACAAGGAATTATGAAGACACTGATATTTTCAGACCGAGTCAAGTGTGATTGAATTTTGAACCATTAAATGTGCCTGCTCAATGATTCTGTTATCACTGGGATGATTCTTGATATGCTAATGAAGACCTATGTATAGTTTTCTTGATTAACTCACGGCAAAGGACTTGTTACTTTAAGCACCAAAACAAGATTCAGTTTTTTGAGACATTGCATCCCATATCTCAATTATTCATTTTAGGAATTAGTGTAAAATTAGCATAGACCCCTGTTCATATGGAAATAGATGCCTATATTAATTGGAATGCTGTAGCTGGAAAAATTCTTGCATACTGAAAGGATTGATATTAATATCTTTGAATGGAAGATGTATATCGTATTGTTAGTAAGATATAATTCATTCATGCATACTTGTTATTAACAATTATTTTATGTAGTTTATCTCACTCCCAAAGTAGAAGCTATTCAATGTATCTAGCAAATATTTTGAAATTGCAAAATGCTAACTTATTTTTAAATGTAAAAAAGAACTATATTAAACTATTAAAATTTTCTTCTTGCTTTTCTTATATTTTCTACCACATTTAATGTTCAAATTTTCACATTTGGCTGTTATAAAGGTTTGTTCAATCTTAATCAGAACTGAATAATTAGTGGAACCCTCCACCAGCTATCTGGATTAAACACTAGGCACGTGTTGTGACCTCACTAAAATTCCTTGTTTCTCCCAGGTTGGCCCTTACAGACGTTTCTGAATTTATGTGCAAAGTTAAGCCCAAATAGTGGGAATAATAATTCATGGAAATGCTGAAAGAAACAAGATCTCAATTTGCATCAAATGTAAATATGTATGAGTACACACACATACATACATACACACATGCCTTGACTTAAGTAAAGCCCTCTAAAGTTAAAATTTTAAACTTACAAATCTTATTATGATGTATAATGGTATATAATAAACCTTATAATATTATAACATTATATTTTACCATTCCTTTTCATCTAGGAATTTAACTCAACAAACTTATATTGAGGATCTGTCATATGAAAGGCTCCAGGATAAATGTTGTGAGGAAATAAACACCAGCAAGAATCTCACTATCTAGATAAGGACATAATCCATAAATATAAATAACTTACCATAAGAAGATGGTTTAAAAACATTATGCACAAAATTCTATGGAAGTGTAAGATTGGACAAGATTTGGCACTAGGCCTGACTACTTAATGGAGTTGGTATGTTGAATCAGGTCAAAATGATAAGTAATATTTGGGGGATTTTCAGGCAAAACCAACAGCAGGGGCTGGAGGAAAGGGCAAGAAATATTTAAGAATTAGCCATGAGAAAGTTCTTGTGGAGAAATCAAAGTAAATCTTACCCCTTTTCAACCCGCAGTACTTTGTGATAACTTTATCTCCTTTTCATTAATGCTGTGAAAATACTGTCTTTAAGAACAGACTAGTATGTGGAGAAATTCTAAATAAAAAGTGATTTTCTAGGGAGCAGTTACACAATAATTTTACTTCTTCAACTTGCTTAAGACAACTGATGATTGCATTCACTAACATTGCAAATGTTTGCCAGGGACCTAAGGTTGCCCCCCAAAATCATCTGGTAATACGACACTGACCACCACTTGAAAAACCCAATGCACAGGGAAGGTGGCTGAGAAGACATAAAAGGCCACTAGGATGAGAATTTATCCATGGAGATGAGAAGTTCAGGCATGGGGTATCACTTCATAGTGCATACTGCAGTTGAAACCCAAGAGTGAGAAGAAATAGGAGTTTCAGATAAAAACAGTGAGCAAATAATCCTAAAACAAAGTGACTTCTCAATGATTTGTAACTCAAAATTCTCAAATGGGGATGTCTGAACATAGTATTTATCTGCTATTTGATCAAAAGACCTATTTCACTTACTATGGCTACATAACAACTCATTCAAAAACCTCATTGGGCCGGGTGTGGTGGCACACACCTGTAATCCCAGTACTTTGGGAGGCTGAGACAGGAGAATCGCAAGTTCAAAGCCAGCCTCAGCAATGGCAAGGCGCTAAGCAACTCAGTGAGTTGCTCTACACAAAACACAAAATAGGGCTGGGGATGTGGCTCAGTGGTCAAGGACCCCTGAGTTCAATCCTCAGTACACCCCCCCCCCAAAAAAAAAAGTCAGGATTTGGAACAGAGAGTAATGAGGTTGTCTTGTCTCTGCCCTATATTGTCTAGGCTATCCAGGTCTTCTACTGGAAGACTTCAAGCTTATGATGGCACTCATCTGTCACATGTCTTACAGCTGGACACTGTCAGATGGGGACCTCAATTCCTCTTTGCTTGGGCTTCACCATGTGATCTCTTCACAAAAATCTAGTTTGACTTCATTACAATATGGTGGCAGAATTCAAAGGGCAAGCAAGCATCCTAAGGGAAAGAGCCAAGTGTAGGTGGTTACTTTTTTGTAACCCAGCTTTGGAAGACATATAGTGCTCCTTCTGTCATATCCTTATTGTGGGAGTGTTTACAATTCAAGCTTCAAGATAAGAAGGCATATACCTCACCAAGAATAACAAGGTTCTGAAGAGTATGTGGAACCAGAAATATTGCCATAGCCATATTTGTAGCACACTACAGGGTCCTTGAGAATTCAGAGTCATAGGGTCCTAGAGTCACTCATGCTGTGTGACTCTGTTTCTTCCCTCTTTTTCCCTTTCCTATACTCATTGTATCTCTGGTTCCTTGAAGGAGGAAAAGAGGGAAACAAAGATTTAATAAGAAGCTTCATCTATGATTAGGGAAATTGTTTATAAAGTTTATTATGGATTTTCAAAATTCAAATTCAGTATACATTGATATTCCTGGAACATGGAAAGGACAAGGGACAAATGTCTTTGGAGATGTGGTTTGTAATAAATCATTGAGGACTTTAACTGCCATGTTGAGAATTTAGGTCTATGCTGGCTTTGGGACTTTGTTCTGTTGGCAGTGGAGAAATAGCAGCATGTCTTTGAACAGTGAATGACATAATCACTTAGGAAAATGCCTCATTCTGAAGGCTCTGGGCAATATGAATCACAGTGGGAAGTTTGGGAACAAAGAAAGCAGGAGCACCTCTCTTTACTGACCTTCTCTTAACTGAAATGCTTATTAACCCCTGCTCTCGATGTCACAGGGCATTCTGGTTGCTGACATGGTTAAGACACACTCTAACACTTCTGTGCCTTGCTGCTCTTACAGATGAGTTACTTGTTTACCAAGGGTCAGGATGTTTGCTTCCAAATGTTTATGAACTTTAATTGTAATTACATAATTTAATTAAATATTTTAATAGTTGTTTTGTGAAAAGCAACCTACCTGATTTGGAAAGACTAAATAAGGGATTAATAATTGCTGTAGAATTAAGAATAAGGGAGACAATGATTGGGGAAAACATGAAAATTGAGTAATAATCTGTAGTCAGGTTTCTTTGTAAGAATCTTTCACTTTCAGAGTAGATGATAGCAGATAGCACAGGGTTAGAGTCTACAGAGCTCTAACCCTTAATGGATTCAATTCCAATTCTGCCATTTGCTATTCTTTCTTTCTTATTTATTTTATTGATGCATTATAATTATATATAATAGTGGGTTCATTATGCCATATTTGTTTATGCACATAATAAAATTTGATTAATCTCATTTCCCAGTACCTTGCCTTTCCCTCCCTTCCTCCCTCCCCCATTTACTTGCTCTTCCAAACTTATCTCCCTTCTATTATTGTCATTGTTGTTTTAATTAGTGCATCACACACACACACAGACACCCATGACTCACTGTGGTATATTCATACATATATAAATAATAATTGGTAGATTTCATCCTCCAGTAATCCCCATGCCCTCCTCCTCCTCTCTCCTTCTTGATCCCCTTCCTCTGTTGGTCTCCCTTCTATTTCTTAACACTCCTTTTCTTCTCTCTCTCTCTCTCTCTTTCGCTCTCTCTCTCTCTCTTCCTCATATGAGAGGAAACATTCAACCCTTGAGTTTCTGAGTCTAGCTTATCACTTAGTATGATGTTCTCCAGTTCCATGCATTTACCAACAAATGACATAATTTCATTCTTTATGGCTGGGTAAAACTCCATTGTGTCTATATACCACACTTTCTTGATCCATTCATCTGTTGACGAACACCTAGGCTGGTTCCATAATTTGCCTACTGTGCATTGCACTATTATAAATATTGGTATGCATGTATTACTATAGTATGCTGATTTCATATCTTCTGGATAAATAGCAAGAAATGGTATTGCTGGGTCAATACCATTTGGTAGTTTCATTCCTAGTCTTGTGAGAAATCTCCATAATACTTTCCAAAGTGTTTGTACTAATTTTGAGTCCCACAAATAATATGTAAGTGTACCTTTCCCCCGACATCCTTGCCAGCAATTATTGTTCTTTGCATTCTTGGTGATTGCTATTCTAACTGGAGTGAGATGAAATCTTAGAATAGTTTTGTTTTGCACTTCCTGACTGATAAGGATGTTGAACATTTTTTTTCATACATTTTCTCACCATTTGTATTTTTCTTTTGAGAATAATTTGCTATTTTTAGATATATAGATAAATAGTCAAGAAAAGGAAATGATTCTAACTAAAGATGAGTGAAAAAATGCACATTTACATGTTTACGAGGCATATGTGTGACATTATTGTAATTCCCTGCTGAAATGAACTTTAAAACAAAATTGGAAAACTATTGGTCCTGATGGCCTCACATGAGAGTGTCTTTGCCAAGTGGGCAATATTGAGAGTCTAGCGCAGAGATAGGCAGAACAGAAAGCAAGGGGCAGAGATGAAACACTTGTTGAAAAAGACTCAACAATATTTTTAAAATATGTGAGCAAGAAGGAAGGCAAGGAGTTGCATTGACCCTGAGGTTTGAAGCTGAGTTCTTAAAAAAATATTTGTCAGAAGAGAGGAACTAGTTTGAAAAGGAGATGATGAAATCACCTTTATTTAAATATAATTGCTAATCAAAATGCATTCTACTGTCATGTATACCTAAGTAGAACAAATAAATTTAAAAATAAATAAATATAATTGCTTTTAAATTTCAGTATTTCTCAGGCTTTGGTCCTGGATCCTTTTCCTATCCTTTCCAAAATACTCTCTCTGGGCAAATTCATTTCATAAATAATCATGTCAAAGTGTCTAACCACTGAACATATATATGCAGCTGACTTTCAAACACACTTCTCTTGAATGTTCTATAAAATATTCATTGAATGTAAAATTCAATATGTGCAGAATTATTTATCATCTTCCTACTAACACCTGTTCCTTCTCAAATTATCTTAATTAATGATGCCACAGTTCACCCAAATATTCAGGCCACAGGTGATCTACAAATCAATCTGAATATCTCTCTTTACTTTATTCTTCACATTCAGTTGGTCTCTAAAACTTATGCCATTTTTTCCTTTTCATTATTATTTGAATTTGACCCTTCTGGCCTCCTAGATCATTTCCCTGTTATCATAACTGATAACGGGTTCCTTGCCGTCATGCTTTCTCTCTTCTAATCCATACCTTTTGTTGCTGCCACAGTTGTATTTATAATATGTAATATTCCACAACTACACAGTTGATTGAAACCCTTCAATAGCTTCCCATAATATACAGGCTCTGTCTCAAAATTCTATAGATAGTACAAAAGTAAACATGATACACTGAGCTCTGCTTCTTGCTTCTGTCTCCAGATTCACCTCTCTCCCTTGGACCTATGATCAGTCACGTGGAATTAGCATACAAATAACCCAACCATCTAGAATTTATCATTTAGTAACTACATATGGTGAAAAGTTTCAAGGCAGAAGATGTTTGCTAGATCAGTGAAGAACACCTCTATTTGCTTCAAGGAATCCTTCAAGAGAACAAACAAATGACATTGATCAAACTTTCTAGGTTCATTTTGAGAAAGTTTACCTAGAATAATTCCATAGAGAAAAATCCTTCAGAAGGAATGTTTGAAATATATATTTTATTCTAAATACTTTTTATGCATTTAAAAATATTTGTCTCTAGTTAACAAGTATATATTGTATTTTCCTTGCACTTTGTTCTGATTATTATTAGTATTATAGTATGGATAGGAGCAAAACTATAACTTGTAACATTTTATCTATCAGGTAAAAAGAATTTGCTTAAGCATGATCCGTCTTCAAACTATCATACAACACAAATAATGCTGCCATAGTGCCCTATACACAAAGTTAGAAATGAAAAGGGGACAAAGGATATTAAATAACTCCAAGAAAATACTTCGCATCACTCTATATTAATAAAATCTGAAATGAATGAACAGTAGTCTATGAACATATAAATTATCAAAACTGGCCCTTGAAGAGTTAGAAAACCTACCGTAAATAAATCAATTTTCATGAATAAGAAAAAAAAAGGTTGTCATAGAAGTATTCCTCAACAATGTGCAAGATCCAGATGGTTCTGCAAATGAATTATTTCAAACTTTCCAGGAACAAATTGTTTCTATGCTATATAAACTTGTTCCGAACATAGATAAAGAAAAAATTGTCTCTATTCCTTATATGAAGTCAGCATCCATCTAACAAAGTGAGCATAAACTTCAGACCCATCACTCTTAAAAAAAAGTGCCACAAAGTTCTCAAATAAAAGTTCAGTTACTTTAAATGTTTTTAAGTGTTAAGGAATACTTGGTAGATTAATTTCAGAAATGCAAAGACTACTCAATAATAGAAGACTTATTAATAGATCTGAAGAGGAAAGCCAAAAGAGGAAAAAATGTATTAACAATTGTATGGAAAGAAGGAGAAGGAGAAGAAGGGGAGGAGGAGGAGGAGGCACAAAGAAATAAACATTCATTTTGATAAACTTGAATTAGGAAAATGTATAAATATTCCATGTTTGACATAACCATCACCTTCTTTTAGAATGGGTATGAGATAGTTAAATAATAAAATGCTGAGTCTACACAAATTATCAAAACTCCATACACTATGTATAGTGCAGATTTCATCCAGCTCTACCCCCTTCTTCCCTCCTCCTAGAAACGCAGAGTGAAATGTAAAACACTTCCCACAGTACTTCCCTGGAGCAGAGAGGTTATAGATAGAGTACAAAGAAGGCAGGGAGTGTGCACTGCACAAATGGAAAAACCCCTTTCCTAGGAAGGGAGGCATCCACAAGAGGCATTTTGCCCAACACGTTGTCAGGAAGAAGTACAACTAGTGAAGCAGCAAATACTGGTAGAAAGGCTGCTCATGCTGTTGAATTGACATTAACAGTTCTGGTGTGAAGAGGTGACCACAAAACAGAAGACAGGGAATCAGAAGAGTGTGGGACAAAGAAAAACAATCACCGATCCAGTTAAATACAAGACAAGCAACCAACAGGAGCAAGACAAATGTTCCCTTAGTCACCTGGAACCACATTGGGTATGCACTGTAGTGCTGAACATTTACATCAAATTGATTTCATTGCACAACCTCTAGGGTAAAGGGAGAGAAGCATACATTAGTCCATGAAGACCTAAGGGTCTGTAGGGCACACAGCCACTTTTTAAGAAAAGTCTCCTAAACTGTGCTCCTCCTGCTTCAAAAGCTGACAAGAGATGTGTCTCCAGCTTCAAGTGAAAATAATCCTGCCTGTTTAGCTACTGCTAATCAGCAAAGAGATTGGTGTATGAAGTCATCAAAGAAGAACCAGAGCCAGGCACGGTGGTATGTGCCTGTAATCCCACCCCTTCGGGATGCTGAGACAGGAGAATCACAAGTTCAAAGCCAGCCTCAGTAAAAGTGAGGCACTAAGGAATTCAGTGAGACCTTGTCTCTAAATACAATTCAGCCAGGCACGGTGGTGCACGCCTATAATTCCAGCACTTTGGGAGGCTGAGACAGGAGAATCATGAGTTCAAAGCCAGCCTCAGCAATGGTGAGGCACTAAGCAACTCAGTGAGACCCTGTCTCTACATAAAACACAAAATAGGGCTGGGGATGTGGCTCAGTGGCTGAGTGCCCCTGAGTTCAATCCCTGGTGTGAGAAGAAAAAAAACAAAAAACAAAGAAGAGCCAGAGCCTATTTGAATGGGGCATTCTCATGGACTGATGACATACCCACACAGTCAATCATGTCCTATGAGAGCAAGGGTGTTGTGCTGAACAAGGTGGAGCTGCAGTTTCATTTATGGACAGGGCAAGGCCAGATTTGAAATATAAGAATATACTTTTGAGTATCATTACCATACACTTCCATAGGTCAACGCCTCCCCTCACACTCTCCCTTCTTTGCTTCTCCCTCTACTTTCTCAACCTCCATCTCTTGTTTTTATAAAGAAAATGCACAAAGTCCACATAAGTCACAGCAAAAGAAAGAACAACAATCTGTAAATAGTTCTGAATAGCAGGAGACCGTATCCAGTAAAGGTAGTATGGAATGAGCAGAGATAACAGAGACTAGGGTAGAGGGTTGGGAAGAGACAGGGTCAAGGGAGATGGGGGGAAAGAGAGAGGAAGGGAGGGAGGGAGGGAAGGAGATACTAAACAGAAAGGAGAGAAGTCCCTAGGAATTTCAGGCTAAAAAAAATAAAGGGACTTAAGATGAGTTTCTATGTATTATGTATCTCCCCCATCAAATTCTGAGATAGACTCAAATGAAGATCAGAACTCTTGATTGGACTACACATGTCAAAATGCAGCATGGATATAAGTGTATACAAGTGTTCATAGATCTTACATTAAGGTCGAAAAGCACTGAGCATTGGGGGACAGTAACCAAAGCACAATTGTAGTCCTGGTCTTCTTGCTCCAGACTTGACTCTGCCATTGATGTATCTTAGCCAAGTTACTCAACTGCTTTGCCTTCAGTTTGTTCATCTGTAAGCTGAGAAGGCTCAGGTAGGTGATCAATGTAGAGCTGTAGTCATTTATGACTCTAAAACTATATATTACACAAATGGTGGAATGCTTTTGTAATGCTGAGATGAGGAGCTATATTAACCAGTAGGAAGTACTCCATTCACATTTTGTTGTTTGAAGGTATGCATCATGGATATAGACAAATAGGAGCAATAATAAGATAGAAACAAATGATTTTATTGTATTGTATCCTAAACCAATATTTCTAACTGAGGTACAAATAAAACTAAAGAATTAAGAAAAACAGTAAGTTGAATTTCCATACATATTTTAAAATGTATATTGTGGCCAGTTTTTAAGAGGTAATAAATATGTAAGCCATACACACACATGCACACATAAAACACTCATATGTCCTGAATTTGTTGTTTAAAGTTTTACAAAAGAAACCTAGGTATGAATTTACTTAGGTATCCTCTTTATTGTTCCAAAAGCACTGTCTTCTCTCCATCACCCCCAATTCAGAAAGGTATAATTTGCTTGTTTTTCTCTCCACATAGAAAGGAGGGAGATAGTTTCAGCATGTTTATGAACTTTCAGAGATTTCCTTTTCTGTAGTTTCTCTTATGAACTACATGTTGGTGGAATCTTTTACTAATTATACTGAGAATTTTGTTACAGCTATAGCAGAGTTTATTGTTTTTTCCTGACCAACACTCATTCTCCTTTACCTAGTGACAGCCCTTGCACTTTCTTTATGGGAAATCCTCCAACATTCTCAGTAGATGTGGTTCAGGTGCGGCAACCCCATCCCCCAGCTCCAGGGTCAGGCCACTGAATCAGGATTGGCCCATCAAAGCACTATGCCCCTTGGCCCAGTAGTAACTGGCTTATCAGAGCCAGAAAGGATTAGACTTAAGTCTCTTGTTGGAGTCACTGGGAAATAGACTTTTTTTTGTGTGTGTACCAGGGATTGAACTCAGGGGTACTCAACCACTGAGCTACATCCCCAGCCCTATTTTGTGCTTTATTTAAAGACAGGGTCTCACTGAGTTGCTTAGCACCTTACCGTTGCTGAGGCTGGCTTTGAACTTGCGATTCTCCTGTCTTAGCCTCCCAAAGTGCTGGGATTACAGGCATGTATCACTGCGCCCAGCTAGACTGCTTTAATCCATGGAGTTGTTAAATAGGAGCATATTAAGCACTGAGTTAGCAGTGGCCACCAAATGGAATTGGTCTGAGAAAGAGGAGCAATCAGGAGCCTCTGTGCCTTCACCTGTTCTGCAACAACTGCTGGTTCGTAAGCTCTCCTTCCCCAAATCTCTCTTCCTTGACTTCCACATCATGTATATAAACAAATACAGATATTTATGGTTTTTTTGGATTGGTTATATAGAATAACATCAACTTATAAACTTATAAGTGGCTTATAAACAACAGAAATATATTTATGATAGTTCTTTGCCAGCGCCTGCGCAGGACCAAAGTGAAACCCAGTCGGCGAGGGAGCCGCAGATGAAAAAAACACACACACAACAACGATTCTGAAGAAAAAGAAGCTCGTTTATTTCAGCACTCTGGGCTTATATATCTTTCCTACCCCCCGGGGGGCGTGGGAGGCATGGAACTGCAGACCCAGGTGTGGAAAATGCTCAGGCTGCAAAACAAGCTCAGACCACAAGAACACAGGAGTTCAAGGAACGGTCAGCATCTGTGGCTTCTCCTCAGAAATCAGGGTACAGCTGGTTCTGGTAAACAGAAAGTAACCATGCACACAAGAATGCTCTCACAGTTCTTGAGTCTGGTAAGTCCAAGATCAAGGCACCAGCAGATGCGGTGTCTTAAAAGTGTTCATAAATAGCATCTTCCCCCTAACCTCAATGGCAGAAGGGGCAAAGGTGTTCTCTAAGGTATCCTTTAAAAGGGCAATTATGGTATTCATGAGGGCTCCATATGAACAGATCACCTCCCAAAGGCCCCACCTCCAAATAATATCACATTAGGTTTCTATACACGAGTTTGGGGGAAGATACAGTCTATAGCAGTCATAAAGGCATGCAGAAAAACAACTGAGCTCAGTTATTCAGACCCTGCCTATCCAGATCAGAAACAGGTGTTTACTATTAATCACATTTTTAGCGTGAACTTCTCTCTGGCCAAACTGGTACAACATGGCAGACAGAATATACCCTTAGGCAGAATATACCAGCTTCTCAGAAGTTTTCTCCCTGCCCTGAAGATAAATCATTTTAGGAATGAGCAAAGTTTTGGCAACCTTTTCCTGGCCCACAGCCCTGGGTCCTGAGAGCAGAGCTGCTCTCACTGGGAACCTGGTCTATACCCCAATAACAACGTAAGAAGGAGTTCACTAAGACTGTCCCATCAGCCTAAAATAAAAGGAAAAAACCACTGACTGAAATGCTGATCATCTTGTGCTCCGACTGGGTGTTTTCATCATTTCTGGGGTGATATCAGTCCAAGCCCTATTTCTCACCTATATGCTATTAAATTCTGCCTAAGGAGATGCACAACGAAGCCCTTTACCATCCTTTGGTCTAGGAATGCAACCCTTCTTCACCTACCTGGTCCAATGGAGGCTGGCAGGAGGCATTAAAGCTGCCTGGATTTGATCTTAAATTGGTGAGTTTTGAGTCCTAGTCAAACAATCCATTTGATTTTAGGAAAAGAACCTACTCCTGGTTCCTTTGGAACTAGATAACTTTGGAAACAATGTTTTTTCAAGGTTGAGATGTTAGCCTGCAGAATGAAGCATATGCTCTGGACTAACAATGCTCCATATCTCTCCTCCCAGGATGTTTGGATCTAGAGCACAGAGGGTGAAGGTGAGAATGGTGTCATTTCTTATGACACTCAAGGACCACTATCAACATTTCAGCTTAAAATAAGGCCACATCAGGAAAATAGTGCATACTATATTAGTCAGTTATTCATTGCTATGACCATAATATATAAGAACAACTTAGAAAAGTAGAAGTTTATTTTGGCTCATGATTTCAGAGGTTCAGTCCATTATGGGCCAACTCCATTATTCTGGGCCCACATGAGGCAGAACATTATGGTGGACGGTTGTGTTGGAGAAGCCCTGCTTTGCTCATGATAGTCAGGAAGGAGCAAAGGGGCCACAGGTAAAATGCACACTTTCAGAGCATGCCCAGAGACCCACCTCCTCCAGCCATGCCCCACCTGCCTATAGCTACCACCAGGTAGTTCATTCAATCTAGGGTGAACTGATTAGGTTACAGCTTTCATAATCTAATCATTTCACATCTTAATATTCCTGCATTAACACAGGAGCTCTGGGGGGAGGGGGACACCTCATATACAAACCATAACACATGCCATGTTAAAGAAGTTGAACTTTATCCTGGGGATAATGGGAAACTGTTGAGAGAATTTTCATGAGCCAAGGCAAACTCAGATTTATATTTTAAAAATATGCTCATGATACAACAAGGACTGAGAGGGACAAGAATAAATTCCAATTTAGGAGGTTACTGCATTCATTAAGGAAAAACACTGAACTAAGACAGTGTCAGTGGAAATGGAAAGGAATTTAGATAAAAAAATAGAGAGTAAAAAATCTAGCATGACACCTATATTCTGGGCCAGATGAGACAAGGACAGAGAATTTATTGTCAAGGCTTCCAGCAGGGAATACAGAGGAAGGAGAAATACTTCATGTGGTGTTACTATACCCTGGTATTACTATACCATGGTATTACTACAGTATACTATAGCTATTACTATAGTATACTATAGTATGCTATATAATGCATATGTATGCACAGTATATATGCAGTATACTCTATACTACATATTACTACAGTATGCTATAGTAAGACCTGCTACACATACAAGGGGTTAATACATCTTTATTGCATTAAGTATCAAAAGAGGAATTTTAGAAAGATTATTCTGGAAGCACTGAGTCATGGGCCCTGGGTAAGAAAGGAACAAAAATCCAAAAGACTTCTATGGGAATATGACAATGAAAACAGAAAAAGCATAAGAACTAGTGAATTTTCAAAAGAAAAATTTCATAAACTCTGATGATTAGTAGACTTCAATGCATAAATTAGGGAAAAATGAGTTAAGATGATTCCTGCATTCTCACTTTTAATACCTAGCTAAAGTGCTAACGTCAAATGACTGGAGACTGTAGATAAACAATATTATTAATTCTAATAAGAAACTTCTATTTGAATTTTTAGTGTATGGCTAAATTATCTCCATTTGGCACAAAAATCTCATTATGCTTAGAACCATCATGCCCATTGGGAAAAGAAGTTTTCTTGCCCAGAATTAATCTGATTGCCAAATTACCATTTGTGCTGTCAATGTCTAAGTGCCATAGCTTTTGTTTCTGAGTTACTCTTCCTTCCTTATGGTGATTTAGTTTGTGTAGCTGCTCAATGCATAGAGATTTAAAGCCTGATGGTAACTTTTAGTTCAAGATGTTTGACCTTTTATCCACATTTAAATATCTGAAAAACACTTGGAAACCTCAACTGAAAAATCAAACAATATTCTGTCACATAGGTTCCTGACCTTTCCACATTTCTGAGAAAAGGAATTAAGACTTCAGACTTTCTTAATACACATTTGAAACAAGGCTCATTGATTGAGGGCTTTCTGTTCTGCATTTGTCTCCTCTGCTTCAGCCAACATCGGTATGAGATCTGTGGCTCTCCATCCATTACTTTCTCTTTTTTCCTTTAACCTCTATAAAGTTCAAGTGACTTTCAGTTGAAGTAAATGATTGAAAAATACAAGTCCAGATTCTGTTTAGGTTTAGGATTGCATTACCAAAATGATCAGAATTTCAAGCTAGACAATGAAAACATCAATAATCCTAACACTAGATGGGAGAGTGTTCTCTTGAAATTTGGAACTCAGCCTTGTTTTCATTTTAGTAAACTTGGAAATTTTCTATTTCTTCATTTTATTCATTGAATGGTTGCTTATGGAGGCCTACTGTGTACCTGGTGCTTAAGGATACATCAGTGAACAAAACTGAATTTTCACTCATGAAGCTTGCATTAGAGTGGTGATACAAAATAATATGCATAGCAGAAAAGTGAACCTATGTCATGTGAAGAGGTGATCAGTGTTCTGAGGAAAAAAAAAGTATGTTGAGGGAGTAAAACAGTGGGGAGGATGGAGGAACTGCTGCTTTAACATAGAGATCAAGCCAGTCTCATGGAAAAGCTGAGATAGGAGCACAAACTTGAAGAGTGAAAGAAAGATACCCAGGGAAAGAGCACACCAAGCAGATGAAACAGCAAGGGAAAAGACCCTAGAATGTTCCAGAAATAGTAAGGAGGCCAGTGTGAATGGAAGGGGAGAGAGCCAGAGGATAGTGAGAGGAAAAGAGGTCAGGGAAGTATCATGAAAGGTGTAGATCAACAGGCTTTGTGAGCCATTGTAAGGACTTTGACCTTACTCTTTGTCTGTTTTGTTTTCAATGTGGGTTTTGTTTGTTTGGAGTTTAGCAGAGGATATAGGCTGTTGTAAGTATGGGTATTTATAAGCATGTAGACATACTTTTTGACAAACTCAAGGCCCTTTTTAATCGGACTATAACTATACAATCTTCTGCTTTTCATTTCCAAACTAATTTTCTGCATGCCTGTAATCCTAGCACTTTGGGAGGCTGAGACAGGAGAATCATGAGTTCAAAGGCAGCCTCAGCAACGGCAAGGCACTAAGCAACTCAGTGAGACCCTGTATCTAAATAAGACACAAAATAGGGCTGGGGATGTGGTTCAGTGGTCGAGTGCCCCTGAGTTCAATCCCCGGTACCAAAAAAAAGAAAAAAAATTTTTTTCTGCTAGTTAAGCTTCCTTACCCCATCTCTCCAAGACATTCTGTCTATTTCCCTCTCTTTGCAGTTGCACTACAGATTCTCTCCTTTGGCAAGGCCTACTTTGGCACATCCTGCCTCCATGATGTTTTCCCCAATTTCACCTACCCATTTTTGTCACTCAGGGTCTCACATTTGTTCACTTAAGGATTTGCTGTCTTGTATCATTCCTTTATTATATCACACATTGCTCATTTAGAGTACATGCATACCGGAGTCTGAGCTCACATCTCCTACTTCATCTGTATTTAATAACTTTGTAGAGTGCTTGTGCCCTATCAGGCACTGATTATACAGAGATGAGTAAGATTCTATCCTTATCCTGGAGAAGGGAGAGAATGACTGGCAAATCATTAATGACAATTCTATGTCATCAATGAATGTACAGCTATAATTCTGATAGTGTAGCACCCTGGATAGAGAGGGAAAGAGAAACCAGTTACTGATCATATTCACACACTTCTCAGTTAATCCCTAAAACAGTGTGGCAGATAGAAGTTACAAACCTCATTTTAGAAAGTGAGGAAATTGACATAGAGAGAGGTGAAGTGAATTGACCATGACTGTTCAACTGAATGTGGCCAGTCCTGAGATGGGAAGAAGGCATTTGGTGATTGTGTAACTAAGTAATTCTTTTGCTTCTCTATGTTCCTTTACCAGTCCAAAAATCACAGCAATTAAGAAATGCTTTTTGTGTTGGCTAAATAAAACACTGATTTCTTTCATTTATCTTAATGTTGCTTTTCAAATATCGAAGGATTCTCATAGTAAGTAAACTTTATTTTATAAAATTCAATTTTGTCTCTCTTCAGACTTTGATTTAAAAGAAGAATGAAGTCTAATTTTAGCCATATGTTTCTCACAGTACCTATTGTATATTTGTTTGAAGATCAGTTGTGAAAGGACAATGTCAAGTTGGTGTTCGAACTCTGCCTTTCATTCATTATAAGTTACTCAATTTAGTGGCTTTAGGTTACTTCATTTGTAAAATTGAGATACCAATATGAGGAACCTGGCAGAATTAATATTTTTTAAACATCTAGGCTGGGACTGTAGCTCAGTGGTAGAGCACTTACCAAGTTTGTGTGAGGAAGTCCCTGAGTTTGATCCCCCTGAAAATTAAACAAACATCTGATAATATGAGACTGAAAAATACTATTTTAGCAAACAGAATTCAGATTTCATTCATAGAAAAGGCATGCATTAGACAATTAGGTGACATCTCAAGTAACTGTTACGGAAATAAATGAAGACCATCCAAATGAAAACAAGCAAAGGCTATTTATTCAGGGTTGTTTTAATATAGCAAGAGAGTCAATCACCATTGCTCTTATTTTGGCGAAACTAAAAAACAGACAGAGGAATGGGAAAGCTTTATGGCAGATAAAGGGAAGATTCAGATGTGCCCTGATTAGAGGCTCTTGGCATGGGGAAGTTGTATGTAGACTAACCAGAAGTAGACATCCTATGTGCTTGAATAAGGGTATATGTTTGGTTTTTCTCTGGTTGGTCCTAAGCTGAAGGTAGGAGTAAACATTAAGGAATCTGTCAGTTATTAATTAAACCCTGGCTATTTGGGACCAATTGTTACAGAGGTTCTTATTTGGCTTCCTGGATCAGGGGCCTGACTCATAGCAGGCTGGCTTCCTGGGCTAGTTACTATAGATAATGAGTTGATTTCCTGAGTTAGTTGCTGCAGGTTATCAATTAAAATTCTATTTTTATATATACCTTGACCATTGTTCATTTGTATGTTAAATCTCTCATTCTGTATCTATCAATAGTTGATTTATTAGTCTCTATGATTTATAGACCTTATCACATGCTTTCATGAATTCTTATTTTTTAATTTAGTTCCAGAATATTTAGACCACTTTTTCTAAGCACTTAACTCATTAAAATTGACATATTAATCCCAGCGGCTTGAGAGACTGAGGCAGGATGATTGTGAGTTCAAAGCCAACCTCAGCAATAGCGAGGCACTAAGCAACTCAGTGAGAACCCTGTTTCTAAATAAAATACAAAATAGGGCTGGGGATGTGGCTCAGTGGGTGAGTGCACCTGAGTTCAACCCCTGGTAAATCTCTCCCCCATCCAAAAACCCCTGACATATTAATAATTTGAGTTTCTGTTATCAAATTTTTAGTTACATATTCCAAATGTGATTTTAAATTTCTGTCTTGAATTATTGGATGACATACACAAGGTAGGAAAGTCATTATAGAGCTAGTGCATTGGTACACACCTGTAAATCCCAGTGATCCCAGTGATTCAGGAGGCTGAGACAGGAAGATTGCCAGATGGAGGCCAGCCAGAGCAACTTAGCAAGACTCTGTCTCAAAATAAAAAATTTTTTAAAAGGGATGGGGATATAGCTCAGTGGCAGAGGGCCACTGGGTTCAATTCCTAGAACCATACATACACACACACACACACACACACACACACACACACACAGTTATTGTTAGATTCTTTTTGAAAAATTTTTAAATTTTTTTATTTGTTCTAATTAGTTATACATGATAGCAGAACACATTTCAATTCATTGTACACAAATGGAGCACAACTTTTCATTTCTCTGGTTGTATACAATGTACAGTCGTACTATTTGTGCAGTCATACATGTCCCTAGGGTAATGATGTCCATTTCATTCCACCATCTTTCCTTCCCACTTTACCCAATCAAAGTTCCTCCATTCTCCTCATGCTTTCTCCCATTATGCATCAGCATCCACTTATCAGAGAGAACATTTGGCCTTTGGTTTATTGGGATTGGCTTACTTCACTTAGTATGATATTCTTCAACTCCATCCCTTTGCCTGAAAATGCCATAATTTTATTCTCTTTTAAGTAATATTCCATTGTGTGTGTGTGTGTGTGTATATATATATATATATGTATATATATATACATATATATATATATACCCCACAGTTTCTTTATCCATTCATATTGTTGAATTCTTAGGAGTTAACATTGTTAGTTACCATTTTTTACCATTGTTAATTATCCCGCAAAAAAAGTTAAACTCACCATATATGTGTTCATATTCTTTTTTATTTTGTTTTGATTTTAAGATGGAATTTTGCTACATTGCCCCGGTTGATTTCCACCTCATGACTCAAGTGGTCTTCCCACAGCAACTTCCTCAGTAGCTAGAACTATAGGTGCACACTATCTTGCCCAGTTTGTGTTCATATTCTTTAAAGACTAACAGAAAAATTTAAACACTGGAACTCAATGTTCAAGGCATAAAACAATATAAAATTTCTGGGAAATGAAATCACTTTTAAAATCTCCATGACAAAAAGCATAGCAGCCAATACAGAAAAGGTGGTTCAGGAATGTGTGAAGACAGTTGTGAGACGATCAGCCTCGTGGCTTTAGTAACTCTTCACTTGGTCACTGCCATGAAGACACCCAGAAAGACAGGGTGGACAGTGTTGTTTCCCTGCCTGGATAATTTTTATTAGTGATGCACTGCTCCCCCATTCTCAGTTCTTTTGGTTGGGGATGAAATGAGGCTCTCTCCTAACTTAAGCAGTAAACTGAAGCCTAACCAATCAATGCTTCAAATTTCATGACCCCAATAATTGGTTCGAATGGGCTCATGACCTACCTTGGTCCAATGGAAGTAAATTTCAGGGTCTTTAATAAGAATTCTGGAATCAAATACTCATGATTTCCTGTTGGACACATGCCAGGAAGGCTGTAATCCCAAGGGCAGTTGACAGCCATCTTGCAACCATCAGAGGTATCCAAGGCTGAGACTAAGATCAATGAAGATGAAGCACAGACCAGCAATTAAGGGAGAGAACCCAGACAGCTAATCCTAGCATCCTTTGAATCTGAGTATTTTCTTTTCTTTTCTTTTCTTTTTTTTTAAAGATTTTTTTTTTAGTTGTAGATAGACACAATGTCTTTATTTTATTGCTTTGTATGTGGTGCTGAGGATCGAACCCAGGGCCTCACGCATGCGAGGCAAGCGCTCTACCGCTGAGCTACAACCCCAGCCCAAATCTGAGTATTTTCTATTTACAGCTTTATAGTCTTTTTCTAATTGTAAAACAAACCTGGCAAAGCATAAAGATGATGGAAACAAGGTCGAGGAAGCAAATAATCCCATTGCCCATAATCCTATCATCCAAAGATGATGAAACTGAAATTTCAGAGGGCAGAATTTCAATAAACAGAGTTAACTGCATGAAAACATGCTCATAGCTTGAAAATGAGGGTACCTGTGGGGAGCAAACAAAAAGAGTAACACCATATCATACTTACCATCAATAGCAATAGACAGAAATCACCATAGAAGAAAGAACAATTTCTTCAGCAAAAGCACTCTGACCAAGATGGTTATTTCTTCAAGGAGCAGCAACACCTACACACCAAAAGGCAGATTTGGACTACAGACAGCATCAGAAACATGGCTGGTCTAGCCCAGGTTTAAATAGACAAATTTGCAAATGGTATTTCATTGTCAGTGGAAAACTGTGAAGTTGATAGCTGAAGGCAAAGCAGAGGTCATTGCTCTGAAGGGCAATGATCTTGGGAAGTTGTCCATCAGAAAATGTGCTTTTCAGCCCATGCAGGAAGTAAAATAGGCAGCCATTTACTTAGTGTGATTTCAAGACTACATGTTTTCTTTTGATCAGAAAACTACTTTCACTTTGGGCCTTTCATATGCCCTCCTATCTAAATTTAAACTTCTGCCCCAGAGAAACCTCAGAGTGTTAGAGACCAGAGCCTGATGTATTAGTTTGAGTGTGCATGTGTGTGTGTGTTTTAACATGTAAAAGAAAAGAAATTTGTGTGTGTGTGTCTGTTTGTGTGTTTTACCTATAAAAGAAATGAAAGTGGACGGGGCCAGTATTATGCAAATGAGCCAGAGACAGTCCTGTGTACTTGCCTAAAATTGCCCCTGTCTTATTTATTTTTTGCAGAAAGCTGGAACCATTAACCTAAAGCCTATCCATACAAAACTTAAATTTTCACAAGACTAATTGTTTTAAATATAGTCCAAATAAACAGTTTTAATTTATAGCCTGCCTACTTTACATACTCCATGAAACTACACCCAAATATCTGCTTCTTATAGATAAGACAAAGCCTGTAGCTCTAAGATACCAAAACATTATTGCCTTTCAGAGTTCTCTGACCCAGAAACTCCCACCTTGCTGCTAAGCAACATCATCTAGACACGAAAGCCAGCACCACCCCCAATACCCCTTCTCTCTTGGGATTTCTGTTGCCTTTTTCCTATTATGGGTGATGGCCTAATGCTGTTGCCTCTGGAAGGTTTTTTGTTTGTTTGTTTGTTTGTTTGTTTTTTGTGGGAAGGGACTTCTCTCTCATGTATGACTGTCCAAGTGCCGCGTCCCCTGCCCGCAGGAAGACACGGCACACCAGGTTCTTCTTGCAGCACTTTAATGGGTCTCTAAACACCTCTTAGGATACAGGAAAAAGGCCCCGAGGCAGGAAATGCTCCAACTTATATACACTCACACAACCAATCACTCCAGGCTACGTATCGCTCAGCCATAGGGTCCTCATAGGAACTCTTGCCTGGTAACAATGGGCGCATGCGCAAATGGCTTGTTTACAGGAAGCTAGAGCGGTGCTGCCAATCCTCCGGGCGCCATCTTGGAGCGGTGGCCACCGCTTCCCACATCCAAGTGCTGCCCAATAAAGTTTATTCTCTATTACTGCTTCTCATGGTCCTGATTTTTTGTTTAATCTTGAAATTTCTATAACTATCAGAGCCATCTGAGCCCCAACTTTCTTAATGCATTTGTACCATCTTATGCAGAAGAAATGTGATCTCAAAATTGTATTAATGAAAAATTTTCTACTGCATGTTAATACTTATATACTTTCCCTACTCATCCAAGTTCTGAAGTCAAGGGGGTGGTGATCAAATTTCTGATGGAACTACTGAAAACTAGCATTCATGTGTAGCAACAATGGCTTTCCCAATGCAACACCTAGAGTCAGGCAGACAGATTATTCACTCAGTCTCAGGAGAAGGTGGAGACCCAACCTTCCCATTGTGTGGACAGATCAGAGCTGATGTGTTCTCCAGGCAGATGTATCCCAATGTGACATAAAAAGGGGTTTAGTCTTTGTCCAGGTGTACCTGTCAAAGAAGCCACTGGGTGCTAGGGAAGGTATAGACCAAGAGTTTCTGAATGACTTCCAAGTGGAAGTCAACAGCAGCATTGGAAACAAGTATTCTTGTTCTCTCCTAATAATGGCATCCTCTTGTGATTGTAGCATCACAAAAATGGAAATGTTTCTGCAGAGAAAGTCTAGATCCAAGAGGATAGGATTTTACTTAGGAACCACCAAATGCTTATAATCATATACATGAGGAAGTGCTATTATTTCTTCTAATAAAATGTATATTCAAGTACTCAATTACATCAATGAAGATGAATAAACTTACTTCTATGTGTTGGATAATAACATCCAAACCTAAAAGTATGTCAGCGTAACTGAATAAAACACAATGGACTGATAAACCCTTAGTTTCTACGAAAAACTTATGTTGCATGCTAAGCTAGGAAAACAAATCAGTGTTTTGATGAAAAAAGCACTTCTAGTGATTGTAGTTACTTTTGTCTTTTCAAATGAACAGTTCCATCTCAGTTCAAAGAGGAAGAGGAACCAGACTCCAGAAGTAGTGTCTGCCAAATGCATAGAAACAAAGGGAAAGAGAAAATGTCAGGGACACATTATCCTAAAAGTCTCCAAGGCAAGCTGTGTTATAACATTGGTTAAATCTCAACCTTGATTACAAATTCTGTATGCTTACATATCTGCCTGCCATGCTTCTGTATTTTAAAGTATACTTGTTTATGCTTTTATGCAGTGCTGGGAATTGAACCCAGGGCTTCGCATGTACTAGGCAAGCACTCGATTGCTTAGCCACATCCCCAGTCCAGTATACTTGTAAATATTAATCAGACTGAAATGAAGCACGGAAAACTTAAGTCATAAGAAATCAGAAGGAAAAGTTTTAAGCACACGAGAACAAGAGGTTATGTAAGGGTACTGTGGCTTTAACTGTAAGCCCTGAAACCCAGAGCGTGTTGTGACACTGTTGTGACATTTATGAAGAGTTACACCAGACAATTTAGATTTCACTGTGACATATGCTGTATAAATTCTTTAATGTTTAGCTTATCTTGCACTAAACAGCAGAAGAATACTTAGTAAGTGCAAGTAGGTCAACATCACTTTAATTTGCATTATCAGTTCAGAAGAACATTTTACACTATATGTGTTGTGATAAAACACTGTGTCATTTCTGTCACCCAATGCAGAGTATTTTTAGGTCTTTGCACATTATGTGTAGAGATATTTGGTATTGCCTTTAATGTAACTTGCCATCTGTGTTCTAGTTTCTAAGCATTGGCAGAAGTGAGCTAAAAGCATTGGCCAAACTTCAAGGGGTTAAGATTTTTGCTAACAAATATGGACTATTTGATATGAAAACCATCATTGTTTGATATGTCAAATAAAACATTTGTCAATCAAAAGTCTTTAAGCACTGGGCTATGTGACATTTACTCTTTTATAAACCAACAAAGTCCCTGGTGGCATGCCTTTTTTCCTCTCATTTAAATAGTGGTAGGAGAACAAATCATACTTCAGGGCAAGTTGATAACTGCCAGTCACGATTCCTGCCTTGTTTACTATAATGAGGAGGGTAATAAATGCATCTGACCATTTCGGCTGGCATTTGCATAGATGAATGATTTGTCCAGTCAGTCGCTCTCCAGTGATTTGGGTCTTTTTGTCAGCACAAAGAGCATTCAGTCTCTCTGGAATTTACAGCAGCCAAGCTCTCATTAGCAAACATCCTTTACCATGAATGATTCAAATAATTACCACTGAAATAATAAACTGTTTCACAAAAACATTTTATTTGATGGCTCCAAACATCAACTTTTCTGAATTGTTGACATTCAAATAAGCCAGAGTGCTTCATTGTTAAGGAACAATGGTGCGCTTGTTAAAGGGTGGGCATTGTTTTACCTCCAATAGACCTTTAAACTTGGCTGGCTATCAAATGAGTCCCTCAAACTGCCAGCCAACATTCTGGGTAATCAGAGGGCATGTACCAGATGGAGCAGTTAAAACTTTACATATTCAAACTCCAGGAAATATTCTTTAGATTTTCTTTTTGAGGTTGCAAACCTAGAACTCCAAATTAATTAGCATCTGCTACTTTGTATCTCTTTTGCACCTTTTGGAGCCAAATAATATTAAATGTCCTCACTTATGCTGAACTATTCAAGTGCAAGTTCTTTGCTGTAATGGCATTCTATGTGTATAATTAAGTGTTATTTGATATAGTTTTGGAGTTCAAACAAATGAGCAAGCAACAATTATACCTTATTATGATCTACTCTCGTGCATAGCCATAGGGTTGCTCTCAGTGCATTACCAAATTCATAGCACCAGGCAGGCAGTAGTTCCTGTTATCAACTTTTTCACCCTCTGCGCCATGCATAATTTAGAGAGTTTTATTAATTTTGAAATGGTTTAATGTATGCGCATGTTCTAAAGATCTAGGTAGATTGTATGACTAAGTTTAGCTTTCATAGAGCAATTGTTTATGCATGTAAATGTCTGAAAAATATTTTCCCTCAAATCTTAAAAAGCTATGGTTTCATTTAAATAGATTAACTTGCACATTGCACCTTCTTCCTTACCTGCAAGGAAAAATTCAGGAAGGCAATGAGTGGAATATATTTCTGTGCTTTGCAAATTTCCTCATTACTTTGCTTTCACTTTCAAATTTAGACACGTTATATATAGCAAGAATGGAAAACTGTCAACAATACTAAAATACCTTGATGTTCATACAAGATTACAACACAATATAGGAAAATCATGACCATCAGTAAGCACAATTTTAAAATGTTAACTTTGCAGATTATCTTAAAGATATTAATAATATCGACTAGATTGCATAGACCCTATAGCCACACTCATAGAAGTTAAGAATGTCAAAATTACCCTTCAAGATGTGCTTGATACAGACGGCCACTTAAAATGGCATGCAATTTCTTAAGCTTCCATTTCTATCTCACAAAGATAGATGCAAATTGGAAACATAATTTGTCATACTTAAAATAATTTGCTTTATTGGGACATTGTGTCCAAATTCTCAAGTTTCTCTTTTGCCACTAGTTCAGAAGCTTTTGCCTGGAATGCTGTGGCTTTTTGTTTCTCCTCCTGACGCTGCCTGTTCTGGTTGGTAATCATGGTCAAGACTACAGAGCCCATTTTTCATTTTGTTATTTGCCTTGTCAAAGCAAAGGTCAAGAGATGATGAAGAAACCCCAAAATAGCCCGGGATTGGCAGATTTCCCCCCCAAGTTTTCTAACGGAATTTGGTGCTTATGAAAGTGAGGGAATAAAAAAATGGCTGTAGCCATAAATCATGCAGGCAAGAGCTTTCCAAGCTTTGCATGATTTCACTGCCTAGTGCCCAGAGGCCCAGAAAAGAAAAGCAGGCATCCTACCATTAATAGTGCCATTCTCACGATCTCAGGCCTGGGGGCATGTGAGGACAGCCCCTGACATCGACTCATCTTTTATGATCGGAGATGTTGACAAAGAGTAAGTGCAGCCTTAACTCTTTAGCTGTGATCCCTTTCAGACATGACTTGATGGACGAGGGGTAGAGAATCGCAGAATGTTAGGTCCAGAAGAAATATCAGGATCACAGTAAGCTTCAGAACTTGTACTTGAATCCAGGTCTCTTGATAGCTCAGACAGAGGTCGTTCTCTTATTGAGGTTATCAAGATGTGCCTCAAAGGCCCAAACCTTATTCATAACTTTCTCATTACAGATTTACACAGGTACATGCCCTATACATGTGTGTACTTTTGTGTTAATAAAAGTGACACACTGTGTCATGAAGTGACAAAAGTGACTCTTGGTCAAGAGTTCTTTTAGTGATAATGTCACTTCAGGTGCTTGGACAAGAATCATACATGATAATGTTGTAAGTTCTTCCCCAGAGACCTGAATAAGTATTGTGCTTTAAAAAACAGAGACTTCGTTGTTTAATAATATTCCAGGGACTGCTACTATCAAGTTGCTGAGATGATTTTAAGACCAGATCTTCAACTCATATGAGCAAAGCATTGTTTTCAGTGCCATTTGTTGGGGAAAGAAGATAGACCTATAGTTCTTTTCGAACCAGTTAATGCAGTGTCTGGAGTTGTCTCAAAATACTGATGTATTTAATATTGTAGTTTGGTTATAAGATTTAGGCAAATATTTGGTCTTTATTCAATGCCCTGATAAAAGTGGATTTGCTTTAAGCTCTATTATGGGGTAAATTGCTTTCTTCCCTTCTTAAATGCATATATTGAATCCCCAGTATTTGAGAATGTGACTGTATTTGGAGATAGGGTATTTAAGGAGATTATCATGTTAAAATGATGATGTTGGGTGGGTCTTAATTCAATCTAACTGGTGTCCTTAAAGTAAAGGAAATTTAGATACTAAAAGAGACACCAGGGACATATACACATAGAAAAAAGACCATGTGTACAGGCAGCAAGAGGGCAGCCATCAGCCAGGGGCAGTGGTGCATACCTGTAATCCCAGAGGCTCAGGAGGCTGAGGCAGGAGGATTGTGAGTTCAAAGCTAGCATCAGCAATGGCGAGGCACTAAGCAACTCAGTGAAACCCTGTCTCTAAACAAAATTCAAAATAGGGCTGGGGATGTGGCTCAGTGGTGGAGTATCCCTGAGTTTAATCCCTCATACAAAAAAAAAAAAAAGAAGGCAGCCATCTGTAAGCCTGGAGGAAAGGCCTCAGAGGACACCAACACTGCTGACACCTCGAGCTGGGACATTAACCCTCCAGTACAGTGAGGGGAAAAGATTCTATTGTTTAGATTGTCCAGACTGGCATTTTGTTCTGGCAGCCCTAACAAGCAAATGTGAGCTCCTCACATGTGTAACTTTCTTCAACCTCTGAAATCACCCTTGCTGGTCTTTCTACTTGAAATCTGTGTCTTCCCCCTCTACCTGTTTTGCCTGGCTAGCTCCTAAGCACCCTTCACTCCTCAGCTTAGACAGCACCTTCTTCAGAAAGACTATCTTCCCCGTGTATACGCAGGTCCAGTGCCTTTTTTACCAGTGTAATAGCATGACATGATTCTTATTTCATGGCACTAAGCAAGAAACCCAGCTCAAATTCTTGGAAGCGCCTCAAAGGGCTACCAAGTTTATCATTTGACCCTTCCTTGCCCACTATTAATGGGAAATTGCACTATGTTACAAATCTCCATGACACTGTGGGCTTGTTTCTCTGTAAGGAAAGCTAGAAAGGCCCAAGTTATGTACCCTACACTATGTTAGTAAAACATTTCTTAGAGGTGTTTTTTTTTGTTTTTTTTTTTAAGAATTAACCAAAGAGTTGAATTTAGGCAAGAAAAACTTCAACCAAAATGTTGGCATAATGAAAAGCAAGATGTAACAATACATAAGGGGGAACAACAAAAATCAGAAAAAAAAATTGGGTAAATTTTAATATTAGATTACAAATGTACTGTACACTTACCACCAACTTTAAAAATAGAATAAATAATAATGTAAAAGTAGGATTGTTAAATTCTATTAATGCAGTATTGACTATTGATCTATGAGGTGCAAGTACATGAACACACATGTGTACATGTGCAATTCTCTGGCAGATTTTCCAGCAGGCATTGGCAGAGTGTAACTTATTCAATTCAGTTCTGAGGCTATTTTCTTGAAGATAGTCAAATCTCCCAGGCCAATAGCTCAATCCCATAAGATGGTCCCACTTCAGATGTTAATCCAAAAATCTGGGCCACACGTAGCTCTGACCAACTGCCTACAAACTGGGGTGCCTACACCACTTCCTTGGGCTCAATTAATTTACTCATAGAACTCAGGGAAAAACTCTCTTGGGTTCATCTTTTATAAATGCTATAGATGAACACCAGATGAAGAGATGGAGAGGCTCCCATGTCCTCTCTGTGCGTACCACCCTCCTGACAACTCCACACAACTTAAAAGCTCATCAGATCTTAGAATCTAAGGGTTTTTAATATAGCTTGATTTCCTGCCCCTTCCTCTAGTCACTAACCCTCTGATCAACTGGTCTTTCTGGCCACTAACCCTATCCTGAATATACCTAGAGGACCCATCCTAAGTAACCTCATTAACAAACTCAGTAGTTATCAAAGGGGATCTTTATGAATAATAATTTTAAAAACCATTCTTGTTCTTCAGGAAATTTCAGGAGTTTAGGCAATCTATGACAAGAACCAGGTGCAAAAGCCGAATGTATTTGATATTATACCACACACACATGTTCACACACACCAATGCATACACAAGAATGACTATGCACACACATGTATACATGCATTTGAGGATGAGGCTAGCTGTACAATTCCTGGAAAGCACTATCATCTGTCAAAATTTACCCACTAAAGCAGCCTATATTAGCTGCTTTGAGATTGTTTTTCATAACCACTCTGATGGAGAAGTCTTACAGTTGGGCTAAATTTAACAATAGTAAGGAATGTACCTAACAGAGTCACCTGCTTATGCTGAGTTCCCTGAGTATAGAAAATGCTTTAACTGCATCTGCAGTGCCTGTTGGTAAAGGGCATGGAACGTGGTGCCCAATATATGTTGTACTTCAAGTGGAATGAACTAAGTTAGGGAGAAAAAGAGTATAGTAAAGTGAGAGAAGAGGAAAACAGACTTTTGCTGGGGAGATTACTGGGGATTGAATACAGGGGTGCTTTGTCACTAAGCTACATTCCCGGTCCTTTTTTATTTTTTATTTGAGATAGGTCTCACTAAGTTGCTGAGGCTGGCCTCAAACTTGTGATCCTCCTGCCTCAGCCTCCCAAGTCACTACAATTAAAGGCATACACACACCATGCCCAGCTAACCTTTCTTATACCCATGCATGCCTCCACTACATTCCTCAAACCCCACAGGTTTTGGTATTTGCATTTATTTTTATATTTGAACTTTACTTAAATGACTGTGTTTATACTTATTTTTCATTTTGAAAAAGATAGGTTTGAGTCCAACATTTCACTTAGGATGAAAAATTCTGGCTTTTTTCACTGATTGGGTAAATATATAGCCACCACCCTTAGGACAACTTCTGTTGACTCCAAATAGTTATCATGAAATAATTATAGATGCTTTCTCCTGTTATGTGGAATAATTGCCTCTCCCACCCCCACCCCTGAACTTATTCACTAAGCATTAATCATCACAAGAAATTTATTTATGCAAAGAAATAGCAAGTTATTCACTCAGCTCATTTTATTCACCATTGTCTTCTGATTTCTTCACACTACTTAATTTAGCACATCAAGGTGAACCGATTAGTTTATCTCACCTTGACGGGACTACAGTCCACTGGCAAAACATGTTTGTGACATTCTTGTTGGATACTTCCTCTCTAGTAATAGCTATCTCCTGAATTATCATTGGTTGGTATTTCCAAGTCAGAATAAGTATGTGACCAGGAAATTGGGTTGATAATAAATCAGAACAAATAAGGGCATCAAAGAAAATGCCATCTCTTAGGACCACTGTGCATGATAAGGCGTTGTTTCAGATCAACATCTGCTTTTACTCTTCATGATGATAAGAAAAGCCCAATTAGCACCCACGGTTTAAAAAGATGCAACTTTTTTATTTATCTAAGATTCTACTGCTAAAAACCTTGCCAGATTTACAATTCTAAAGACAACAGCTTTTTGTAAATGTGTTTTATTTGCAGTTATAATATCTATAGTTAAATCAGTTCATTAAAAATAGAGTTGTAAACTATCTCCCAAACTGCCATATTTGAGTGTTTAAAACAAAAATTATTTAAATTATATTCTTACAATGCATTTGGGTAGAACTGTGAAGTCATCTAGTATATAAAGTAATGTCCTTAAATAGGAAACTCTTTCTTAATTAAGATAGAGGTTAGGACCATGTAATTTTACATTACATAACTAGTCACTCAGCCCAGGATAAAACACACGTTGTCCCCAAGTGCTTTGCCATGGTGGTATTTGTTATATTTCTCTTCTAAAGAGTTGTTGCCTATCTGGGTCTCAGGGCAAATGAGCAACAGTATATAATCCAATGAAGTGACACGTTCTTAAACCCAGAAATAACCACATAACAGCTTCCAGCTGCAAAACATTCAGTCTGGGAGAAAGCTGGCTACAGTTTGCCTTTTGAATTATATTATTTCTTACAACCCTACCTAGCTTCATCCTTTTCACAAGAAATCTAAGGGGCATTTTTCTTTTAATAAGAGCTGAAAATTTCCTACAGTTTCCATGAGGCTGTGCTGTAGAAAAAGTACTGCGAGTGAGGGTATATGGGCAAGGTAGGAACTGGATTGCGAGCCAGACCTGGGTCCTACTCAGTTAATTGTGAGATAGGGGTTTGTCTCTTAATCGCTCTCTGCCTTTATGTCTTCACCATTAAAATAGAAATGCTAATAGCCACCCTGCCTGCATAGTTGTTATGAAGATCAAATGAATTAATAAATGGGAGGGTGCTTTGGAAAAGTTAAAAGTGCCCCTCCAACTTTAGTTATTCCTATTTGCCTTTTATATTCTTTGGAAACCCCATTTATAATAAGGCTGTCCTGGAAAAGTCACTATTTCTTGAAATCCCATGAAAGCTTTGTCTTTGTGTTATCTCTTATGAGTTCCCTTGGAAGTTTAGCAAGTTTCTCTGTTTCCTACTGTGCTGCACATATACTGCCCAAAGTGATTCCGGGGCTTGCCTAGCAATGGACAGCCTGCTCAGCATATAGACTCCTCAGTGAGGATTGGTGCAACTATGATGATATTTAAAATACAGTCATATCTTGCAAGCTGGGTGGCTGGTTCTGGGACCCCCAAGGATACCAAAATCTGTGGATGCTCAAGTCCCTTATATAAAATGGCATAATATGGGCATATAACATATATTCATCCTCCCATACACTTTAAATAATCTTTAGATTATTTGCAATACCCAATACAATGTAACTGAAATGTAAACAGTTATTCTATTGTGATGTTTAGGTAATGACAAGGAAAAACGATTTGTACATATTTAGTACCGATGTAATTTTTTTCTGAATATTTTCAATCTATAGTTGATTGAATCTATGGATGTGTAACCCACAGATACAAACAGCTGAATGTGCATAAACTGTAGCATTTTTCTGGTGCACACACATTCTTAAGTAATACATATTCTTAATAGAAAATTCTGAAGCGACAGGATTGCACAAGGAAAGAAGAAATATAAACTACCCCCAATTCTACAACCTAAACATATTTGTCATTCATATTTTGACATATATCATACATATCCTTCAGGCCTCTTTTCCGTGTATATAAAATACACATTGTATATATTTCACAAATTCAAGTTGTTATGATCTGAATGTTTGTATCCCCAGTGTGAGAGTATTTGGAGCTAGGAAGTAATTAACATTAAATGAAGTCTTAAGGGGATCCTGATCTGATAGGTCTTTATGAGAAGAGCCATCAGACAGATCTCCCCACCTTCCCATCCATGGTGGGTGAGAATACAGTGAGAGGGCAGCCATCTGTGAGCAGGAAGAGAGTGCTTTCCAGGAAGCAAACCAATGGGTACCTAGATCTTGGACTCAGCTCCCAGAATTGTGAGAAGTTAATTCTATTATTGAAGCCATCCATTTTGTTATGGCAGCCCAAGCAAACTAATACACACACATTAAACACATCTATATCATTTGGCTTTTTTTCCACCTAACATTGTAAATGTTTCTCCATGCATTCACTATTCTATGATGTAATTTCTATTTTTGTCCACATTTTTAATTGGTACATTATACTTGCACATAATGATGGGCTTTCTTCATACAAGCACACAATATAACGATATAATTTGGCCAATATCACTCCCCAGAACTTCCACCTTCCTTCCTTTCTTCCGTTTCTTTGTTCTTTTCCTGATCTCCCTTTGATTTTCATGAGATCCACCACCACCTTTCTTTTCCTTTTTCCTAACTTCCACCTGTGAGAGAAAACATAGGACCCTTGACCTTCTGAGTTTGACTTATTTCACTTAACAAAATGGTTTCTAGTTCCATCCATTTTCCTGCAAATGACATTTCATTTTTCTTTACAGTTAAATAAAATTCCATTGTGTATATATATGACATTTTTAAAAATCCATTCATCCATTGATGGCACCTAGGCTGGTTCCATAGTTAGGCTACTACAATGTAATTTCAAAGATTTTAAAATATGGCAAAATGTGGGTATAACCTAATTTCTTTAACAAGTCTCTGTTGTTGGATATTAAAATGATTGTAATTTTTGGCTCTTATAAATAATACTGTGATAAATGTCCTTGGACATTTATCTTTTTGTGTAGTTTTCATTCCTCAAAGTAGAATGCTAAATCAGAAACTATAGTATATTTAAAGCTTTTGATATATTTAATTAAACATCCTCTAGAAAGTCTGTATTAATTTATATTCCTACTGATAGTCAGATCAAGTTGCCTACTGTCAAGAACTTTCACCAATAGTAGGCACTAGCCTTGTAAGTGACAGCTGTTGATTTGAAGACAAAAACAATTCATTGCTATTTTCATTTGTATTTTTAATTACTAAGCTATTGAATTATTCATATACATTTGTTTTGGATTTATTCTATAGGGACAAAAAGGAAAGAATCTCCCTCTTAACATATATTATTATAACTATGAGCAATTGTATAATTAAAACTAAAATTTCCCAATATATTAGATACTTTGTTTTAAAATATAGATTTTTATGATGTGCACATATAGGATATACTTAATGTAATCAATACTGGAGTTTCAACATCATCGGTACAACCTCACTGCTTTGCCTTTCATGATTCTTACAAAACCCTAAAAACAGGGGATTTTTATAGATTTTATGGAATTTGGAATTTTAGTTTCAATTAGATTTAAAAAAATATCCCATAGAAATTCTTAATATAGTACATTATGGAATGCTTTACCAAAGATTGTATGCAGGTAATATAGGATATTCAAAACAAGGAAATTTAATTTTATTACCTGGGTTTTTAAAATACCTTTTTACTCATATCCTCTTCATAAAAGAGTAGATACAAAGTAAGTATTTGTTAGAAGAGTGAATGGATTTATGGCAAAATAATTTACTACCTTCTAATTTAAAATAGAAGTAAATAACATAATTTTACTCTAAATTAATGGCTATCATTTCATCCATTCCTACCACAATGTAATATTCTTTTACATTTTTCTCTGTAATAATAAATTTGATTCTTTATCCTACTAAGATCTGAAAGATCATCTTACTAGAAATTATTGAGCTGCCAATGGTTCAAGGGATTGTTCTTCCAATTCTTTAACTCAGTGACCAAGTCTTTGACTGAATTTCAAAGTAACAAGGGAGAAAATTAGGGAAAGTATAGTTCACATAAATAACATGTAAAGGTTTCTATTTGTTTCTTTGTTTAATCAGCGATTGCCATAGAAAATTTGCCACAGAAAATTTTTTCTTTGAGACTAACCTTGATCTACCCTTCACTTCAGTCCACTCCCAATGAAAATATCTTTTTATAAAATTAGTATCTATTTTGTGGTCTTTGTAAAGAGGAAATTATTAAGAGATCTGTCATAACATTTTTAATATAGTTACAAAAGAGTTAAAAGAAAATATCTTCAAAAAGACCAGTACAAAAGTACTCCTACATGTACTAGGCTTTTGGATGCCTCAAATATTTTCATGAATGAAAGCCCTTTTGGTTATTTTCATTATAGGAGAAATTCTTTTATGGAAAATTCAAACCAACAAAGGAAGCTTAGATTGCAGTTCTAACATTTTTTAGAAGAGTTGACCAAACATGAGTCTTAAATTGACGTATTATGAAACACAATAAATAGGGTTTCAAAGGCTGGCTAACGCTGCAAAGCATTTTGAAACAGACCTCCCCTTTATGCATCTATCTTTCTGGGAGTTCACAGATCACGAAAGGACATGGAATTTGAAGGCTTCTGGTTATTCTTACAATAGTCACAGCTAACAGGGAGCCAGGCAATGACAACCAGTCTCTTCCTGCAGAATTATCTATGATAAATTGTCCCTGTTGCCAGCTTGAAAATGGAGAAGTCCTCATATTGCCTGACTGGGCAGAGTTATTAAAAGACTGCACCAATTGTGAAAGGTTAATTGCTAATGGATAAACAATTTAACTCAAACAATTTCCGTTGAATTCCTACTTTGTCCAAGGCACAAAGATCGTAGTGTTGGCAGCTGTGGCATGGGGGCATGGGTGGTGGTGGTGATGGAGGTGGAGGTGGTGGTATGTATGTGTCTGTGAGGAGGAGAGAGTTACAGAGACACAATCTCGTCCTTGCCTAGAAGTGTGGTAAATACTACAAGGAAGTCATAGCCATGGACTGTGGGAGCAAAGAGGTGACAGACAGACATTGCAAGGAGGTATGGCTCACCTAGGAGGAGCCCAGTGGTTTTGGGATCAGGGTACAAGGACCAAAACTATGCTTAGTGGAGTGGGTCAAGAGAAAAAGGACAACATGTGTTAAAATGCAACTTTTGAGAAAAATAAATAAAAATAAAAATTTTAAAAAAAAAAAAGAGAAAAAGGACAGTTTCAGAGAGAAAGAGATCTAATAGGTTGCCAAAGAGGTAGAGCTAAAACAAACCAGATTAATTAATGAGACAGAGAGACAAACAGAAAAGGACAACCAGCCCAAGGCATCCAGTGAGACCTAACTCCTCTCAGGTTCTTATCTGCAATGATTTACCTACTTAGAGAACATTCACTGGAGTGTAAGCTCTAAGGGGGTAGCCAATTGAGTGTGTGTGTCTGTTCATTACTTCACAAAATGCATTCGCACCACCAGTAAACATACAAAAGTATCAGCAGAAACAGTATGTGAATACACATGATGGCTAACTTATGGAATCATAAGGGAGCACCGTGTTCAAGAAACTGGAGTTTGAAAATTTACTCCCCCTATCCAAGATGTCCGATGGTAGCGTAAGTTAGTGAACAGTGTGAACATCAAGAAATGTGTAGGGGGCTGGGATTGTGGCTCAGTGGTAGAGCGCTTGCCTCGCATGCGTGAGGCACTGGGTTCAATCCTCAGCACCACATAAAAATAAATAAAATAAAGATATTGTGTCCATCTACAACTGAAAAAATATTTAAAAAAAAAAAAAGAAATGTGTAGGATATAGTAAGATATTAGAATTTTTTATTCCCCTTGAATTGTCACCTAGGACCAAACACTGAAACTGGAGTTGGATCAATGACAGTAGCAAGCCCCGTGTCTGGATTAATTTCTTACAGTTTCAGTTTTCCACTATCAATTATAGTCCAAGCCAGGCGCGGTGGTGCACACTTGTAATCCCAGCACTTTGGGAGGCTGAGACACGACAATTTTGAGTTCAAAGCCAGCCACAGTGATGGCGAGGCACTAAGCAACTCAGTGAGACCCTGTCTCTAAATATAATACAAAAATAGGGCTGGGGATGTGGCTTAGTGGTCGAGTACCCCTGAGTTCAATCCTCAGTACCAAAAACAAAATAAAAAAACTCTGCAGTCCAAAATAATAATTGGAAAATTCCATAAATAATTGATTAATTTTAAACAGCACACCATTCTGATTAGCATGATGAAATCCTGCACTGTCCCACTCTGTCCCCTTTGGGATGTGGATTCTCCCTTTGTCCTGTGTGTCTATGCTGGATATGCTTCCTTCCTATTAGTCATGTGGATTAAGTTGTAGGATGGATTGTTGCAGTATTGAAATTCTTGTATTCAAGTAACCCTTATTTTACTAAACTGTGTCCCCAAAGCATAAATGTGGTGATGCTGGCAATTCAGATAGTTCAAAAGATAAGCCATAAAATAAGTGGAAAGGTGAAAATACATTCAGAAATTTTGAGAGGAAAAGAGAGAGACCACATTCATAGAGCTTTTACTACTTTAAATTATTATAATTCTTCTATTTTATTATTAGGTTTTGAAGTTAATCTTATTGTACTCAATTTATTTTAATTTATAAATTACTGTACTTTAATTTATAAATTAAAGGTCTGCATGTACAGGAAAAACAGTTTTCACAAGGATGAGTATTTTCCACAGTTTCAGGTATTGAGCGGGGGAACAAGTAATGTATCCCCCATAAATAAAAGGGGACTAAAGAACTCCATGACATAAAGAGATCTGAAGATGATTCTAAACAAATAGCTCATCAGAGCATATTAAGAGTTAGCCAAATTGGTTCTACTATTATAGAGGAGAGAGAATTGAAAGGAATCACTGAAGTCATAAATCATTAGCTCAGTGGGGAGTGCTATGTGGGTTTTCTTTTTCTTTCCTTCTTCCCAACAACCCTCAACCCCTCTGCCAAGTTAGGAAGAAGTTTTTAAGAGAATTGCTCGTGGAGTCTGAGGTTGAGTATAAGAGACCACTTTGATTCTCTAGTCGGACACATACATATGAAATGAATTATTCTGGGTGCCTTTCTAGGTAGAAAGAAGAGAGGGGGATGTGAGGGTTAGGACAGAGAACTAAAGACCAGTGGCCTCACTCCCACATTTGGTGTGGTGAGAATGGCTGGGTTCTCCAACAGACACAACAGAAGGAAGTGGAGATTACATCTGGAACAAGAGAACATCAGTGTCAAGAAATAGTGTTCTTAGAGATAAAAGCGAGGGTACTGGAAGATGGGCCAAGTGGGTCTCCAATGATAAGGCACTGTGCAGCAGTGAGCTGCAATATCCCTACAGAACAGCAAGAACCGTCCTCGCAGAAGACCTGAAAGACCTTTGTGTTAAGAGAGGCACCAAGTGGATACTTGCCACCCAGAGACCCCATGGCCCATCACCACTCTAGGCCAGATAAGCAGAGACAGCATGAGGGGACCATGGCAACATGAGTATAAACAAGAAATTCTCTTCCCTTCCTACAGTCCTCCACCCTGGGCCATCTCATGTGAAGGAAGAAGTCAGAGAAGCCAAGCCTCATTATCAAAGCCAGGCCAGTGCTGGAGAGGGAAAAAGAGATGGACATTAAATTGGATATGAGCTTTATGTTTCCAATTAGAAGAGACTTTTCTTTTTAATTGAAAGAGACTATTGAAGACATTATTTCTCATTATTTCATGAGAAAGGAGGATCTAGCAAAATGCAGTTAAAGATTGTGTTTTGGGGGAAAAAAGGTTATGCTTCTACTCTATCAATCCCAAACTGTTCTGCAACTGATTAATAGGTAGAATCATGACCTTTCCTCCTTGGGGAATCAGTGAGGATTTCAGCAAGGGAAGGTAGGGGGTTGCTGTTATTTTAATTCTAGCCAAAATCTGTGTCATCCGTTGTCCTGACGTTGCCAAACTTGATCAACATGGCAATGATTCATTTGATAAATGTTTATTGAACATATACTATTAATCTGATCTAGGCCCTGGATATACAAGGGTGAATAAGACAGCCATTGACTCTGCCTTGTATCACAAAACTACACTAAATGGTGCTGGGCTGGTCATCTCCTTGTATAGATTACACACTAGTCATGTAGAGTTTGCCTTGCCATGTCTTCAGTGGTTCAAAGCTCAGGATTTAAAATGGAAAGATTTGTTGCCTTATATTCTATAGACATTGGGGCATTTGTATTACTTTTCTGAATTGCTTTTTGTAACAGTTCCCAGCAAAGCTGATAGGCTAGAGTAGGGCTTACTTTAGGCCTTTTGGGCTATCCAGCCTCTGTCACAACTACTCAGCTCTGCTTGTGTAACATGCAGCTGGCCAGTCAGTAAGTCAAGAAGTAGATGTAGCTATGGCCCCCTAAATTTTACTTTTGGACCCTGAAATGTAAATTATGTATGATTTTCCTGTGTTGTAAAGTTCTATTTCCCCTGGGAGTTATTTCCAACCATTAAAAAGTGTGCAAACTATTCTTAGCTATGGGCTGTAAAAGAAAAGTGGATGGTCACATTTGGCACACATCCATGATCTGCTGACCTTTAGGTAGAAGCAGCATGACTCTTTATAAGCAAATTGACTTGTAAATGCCCCCCACAAAGCACCCACCTCTTGTTGGATTTGTGAGTTTCTCTTGTATAAAATGCCTGTGATGCCCATGGTGAGAATGGAATTATAACTCCATAGGCTTTAAGTTTTACATATTCTCTGGGTTGAATTGTTGTTGGGAGAATCTCTTCCCTACTTACTCAAAAGTTCTTCCTCTGTGGTATATCTTCCTATATTATCAGGTTACCATTTGGGTTGAAAGTGTTCTGCTTGCCTGGAATGTTCTGCCGCATCAAATCAATATAATATTCCCTGGAATGGACCATGTTTCTTCCCATCTCAGGGCCTTCTCTTATGCTGTCTCTTGGACTGGACTGTCCTCCCAGTGACCGCCACCCATCCTTCACTAGGCTAACTCCTCCTGGATATATCATCAGTTCAAAATCAATTCCTCAGGGAAGCAACAGGTCATAACTGTTTTTGTAATGGTACTATGGTATGAATGTGTCCATCAGTGTTCATATGTTGAAAACGTAATTACCAGTGCAACAGTGTTAATTGGATGAATGCCATTATGTTCCCCTTCCTTTCCAGGTCCCATTTGCTCTCTCATTCTCTTGCCCTTCAACCTTCTGCTACAGCATGATGAAGCAGGGAGATCCTCCCAGGATGCTGGCATCTTAATATTGGACTTCCCCCAAACTGTGAGAAGTCAATTTGTTTTCTTTATAAAGTAGCCAGTTCTGTGATATTCCATTATAGCAACAGAAAATGGACTAAGATAAATGATTTGACAAATGACTATCTTCTCAGCTAGACTATAGGCTTCCCAAGGGTCAAGAGATCCAGGCTCTTCAGCTCACTATGGCTTCCAGTGCTACTGGTAGAGCCACGGTGTCAGCCTCTTCTAGCTGTGTCTCTTCTTCTGTAAAATGGGATAAAAAGTATACTGCCTCCTTAGGTGACTGTGAAGACTTAGTGAGATATTATATGTAAAGTATATGGCCTAGTGTTTGACACACAAGTTATTCACAAAATGGTCAGCATTGTTGTGATTGGCATTCAGTATTTGCTGAATTGAATTAACAACAAAAGACAATAGTACGGGGTACCTACTATGTGCCAAGTACTATTAAAAGTTTTACAATTATTATTTCATTTCATCACCCTAAGAGGAGGGTACCATTTTTTATCTCTTCTAGTGATAAGGATGCTGAAATACAGAAATTAAGTAATTTGTTTGGAGTTGTACTGTAATTAAAGTGGAGAAAACAAGTTAAGGAACTTCTCAGATCCCAACATATATTATTAGTTTTCAACAGGTTTAGTGTAAATGCTTTCTTAACTTTAGCACTCTTTTTTTCCTGATCAAAACAAAATGGTTAGCAAACAGTATCATCTTATATTAAAACATTAATTTTATATAGATTTCTACTGAAAACAGATAATTCTTGAAAGCATGATCAAGTAATTGAGGAACTCATAATCATAGATATTATTAACTATAATTCAATAAAGTTTGTCATTTATTATTTGCTTTTAAATTTTCAAGTTTTAAATTGACACAATATTGTACATATTTGTAGAGCAAAGTATGATAATTTGATACACATATGCAATATGTAAAGATCAAATCAGAGTTATCAGCATTTCTATCTCCTCAAACATCATTTCTATGAGTGGAAACTATGGACTCTTCTAGTTATTATTATTAAATATGTCATTAAATGACTGATCTATCATCAGTTCAAAATCAATTCCCCAGGGAAGTAACAGGTCATAACTATTTTTGTAATGGTGCTATGGTATGAATGTGTCCACCAGTATTTAATATGTTAGTATTTATATTTAACATGTCATGGATTTTTGTATACTATGGATACTGCATTGTGCTATAGAACACAAGGACTAATCCCTCCTATCTAACTATAGTTTGGTGCCCCTTATCTATCCTCTCTCTGTTCCCCTCCCTACCACCTTTCCAGTCTCTAGTGACTACTATTCCTCTCTCTTCTACCATGAGATCAATTCTTTTAGCATTCACAAATGTTATTTGCTTATATTGGACACATACAAATTTAGAAGATACCTTAAAATCTGCCAACTTTGAAGTGCATAAACACCATAGCATTGATGTAAATATAAACCAAAATAGAAATTCTTGGAAAAGTTTGAGAAAAAAATAGACATCTATATTTGGCTCTATTCACATCTACCTACGTAAACCAGTAATTGTTTACTCATAAATATTTAATTAATACATATAAATTTGGATTCTTACCTTTGAATAGAGCTTACACATTGCTTGCTCACTCACTAATTTGACTGTAAAAAATCTTTAGGAATTTAAAGCATTTTACCCAGAAAGCTAACAATTTTTTTCCAATTGTTTAAACAATTTCACTGGACAATATTAAAAGGTGTTTTCTTCTAAGGCTCATTTTTATTCATTAAATGCAGAGATTCAGTAAGCAGAGGGGGTAGGAGCTCAGGCTCTTCAGTTATACTGACCTGGATTGAAATTCTGACATGGCCCAGTCAAGATATTTAAGATGCCTAAACCTCAATGTCTCCACCTGAAAAATGGGGTAAAAATTGTATCAACTTCCTAGGGTATTATACCCATTAGTAGAATAATACTTGTGAAAGGTTTAATACAGTTTAATAATTTAAATTATTTTTATGATGCTGGGGATTGAATCCATGGTCTTATGCTTGCTAGGTAAATGTTCTACCACTGAGTTATATTCCCAGTCCCCTAATAAATACATTGGATAATTTACATTTAAAAAATAATTTTCAATCATGTTTATTGATTGCTCCTGAATAGTGCTTGGTAAATATTTAAATTCTCATTGTAGAACCGAAATTAAGTAGGTGAACCATTTTAAATTAAATAACTTAGTCTTAGCCTGGGGTTGCCATTTTGTGTTTCCCAAAGTCATTCCAAGTATGGATTACCTAAGACTTAGCCCAGGAAACTCTTCAAAAATTATGAGGCTGGTACTTGGATGATTCTGAATTAGTCAGGAGGTCTGGTACTGGGCCATGAATGCATGGCTTTAAATCCCAACTCTGCTCCAAATGCACTTTAAACTCCATAAAAATTTTCCCAGCACTTATATTAGCCAGATGAGCCTCCAATAGATAGAAATGCAATCCCAAGATCTCCTGGGTGAAAGAATAATCATATTACAGCATCTGCAACCTCGTTCCAGAAGTATTCATTTCAACTCTCGAAAGCTTTGGCCAATGTGAGAAAGTCCCAAAATGGCATGAGAGAAACCACAGCGCAGAGTACCTTACCCTGAGCATTTTCCAACAGGTCAGTTCCTCCAACCCAAGTATCAACAGATCCTCCCTACCAGATAGCGAAATGAGTGACACGGAGTTAAAATAAAGCAATACTCTACTCTCATTGCATTTCTGTTCTTTTGTATCTCTGTGTGCCACCTACTAGAAAGATAGTCAATAAATACTCACTAACTAACTAACATAAGCATAGAGTCAACCTCCCATCATATCAGGCTGCAATACATGTAATATGTGGGACATAAATTTAGCCTGTGTGTTTTAATTAATATGGCTCTTCAATACGTCCTATGAAAAATGGCATATACCTTGTTTTCTCCACCTTTGTGTCTCCTCTTCATGTACCATGTGTTTTGATCCCCTCTGAGGAGTTTTCCTTGGTGAAAGGGCCCAACTTTTCCCTTCTCTCTAGCACCTTCAGGCATGCCATAGAATCACATGATATCAGATATAAATACCAGACGATATTCATCTCTGTGGTGGCAGAGACGCTACTGCCACATTCTTTTTTCCTGGAAACCTGCCTTTGGTGTGACAGTACACTACAGCAGTTTGAAACATGTTCACAAAACATTTCTGAGTGGAGCAGGGAGAGGGGATGGGGAAGTTAAGATACTGCTGTGGCCTTCACACATCAGTTTATAACTTGCCTAAATATTTATTTATCATCATGTCAACAGGGCTGAAACATGAGCCAATATTTCATTTCAATCCAGATCTGTATTCTCTGAAATGTTCTTTATAGGGAAAAAAGTTGTTTTGTGCTTCCTAACTTTTACTCCCTTTTCACTGGGAAAAATATCTATTATTTACTGATTTAGTGGAGTTTGTTTTTTTTAAAGGAAACTGTAGCAAATATATAAATACCAATTAAGCAAGCAGTGTATGTTTTGCCCACCATCTTATCCTCCGTGCTTAGTACAACTGCTGGCAATAGTAGGTGTTCTCTCTCTCTCTCTCTCTCTCTCTCTCTCCACACACACACACACACACACACACACACACACACACGCACGCGCGTACGTGCGCACGCACATATAAATCAGTGAAGACATCCTTTTGAAAGGAGGGTTGTAAGGCTAAAGAAGACAACAAGTCTTTGGAAGGTCTTTGAAAGACCATTTTGGGTGAGAGAGTTTGGGGGAGATGGAAAATTCTTTTCAGCTGGAACACACACAAAAACATGTGGGAGAGCGGGAGGGAGAGAGAGCACATAAAGATGTGAAGAGGACAATATGGGATTTGCCATGAAAGGAATTGTGTTCTTCTTTCCCTTCCTTGCCTAAGTCATCAAGGGGAAAATACATAACATATGATGCTTCAAATAGAAATATCCAGAGTGATTCTTCCATTGCTTTTAACTTAGCATAGTCTCTAAGGTCCCATATTCTCCAGCCCTGACTTACCTTTCCAGCATCAGTCTCATCTCCACCACTCCCTCCTTACTCATTTACCTGTGGGCCTTGGCATATACTGCACCATCTGCCAGAATACATTGCACCTTCTCACTGGCCAGTTCCTTTTCATCCCTTAGATGTCTGCTTAAGTGCCATTTCCTCCAGAAAGTCTTCCAGGCTTTGAGTTGGGTTCCCTTCCTAAGTGTCCCCATTATGGTAGGTCCATTTTGCACTGTAACTGTTTGTGCAGTTTCCTCTACTGACTATAAGCTTTAGCAGCCAGAGACCTGCCAATGCTGTTCACTGCTTCCATGGCGCTGAGCTCCATGCAGCACACAGCCAATACATTCTTATCAAATGAATACTGAAATGAAAGGGGGAAGGGAGGAAAACTGCAGCCTGAGCAAACAGAAAGGGACCATGCCAGCAAAGAGATGGTGGGTACATTGAGTCAATGTTGTCTTAGTGTTTCTAGTTCCTATAAAATCCATTCTTTGGAGTACCAAAGATGTGGGAAGGCAAACACTGAGGCAACTGAGTCTAAAATTATGTTTAGGAAGAAAAAGAAAAAAGAATACATGAGGTTATAGTTTTTTTTTAAACAGTAGAATGCATTTCAAATCACAGTACACATATATAGAGCACGATTTTTCATGTAAGAGGTTATAGGTTTTTAAAACCAATGAGTATCTGTAGTTAAATACTATTTACTAGTTATATATATTATGAAGAAATTCTTATTAAAGAACTGTCATTTAACATCAGATAAAAGTTTTTGTCCCATTTTTCAGTTTTATCCTAACTCATAAAGAGGAATGTGCTGGCCAACATAATTTCACACAATTATTTCTTTAGAAATTCGTAATTCAGATCACTTGATTTAGGTTTATAGAAATAATCAAAAGAGTTGTTCATTAATTTTAAGATTAGTGTTTTGATCATGGAGCTCATTCCATGCAGGAGCTATCACTTCTGGTTTCTGCCATTGTAATTCTGTCTTGAATCCCTCTACCTGATCAGGGTGATGTCCCAATAGACCATTTACTATCCTGTTAAAAAAAAAAAGGAAGACAGGCTGAGTGCCATGGCACATGCCTATAATCCCAGCGGCTCGGGAGGCTGAGGCAGGAGGATCAAGAGTTCAAAGCAGCAAAAATAAGGCATTAAGCAACTCAGTTATACCCTGTCTCTAAATAAAATACAAAATAGGGTTGAGGATGTGGCTCAGTGGTCGAGTGCCCCTGAGTTCAATCCCCAGTAACTCACTCCTCCACACCAAAAAAAAAAAAAAAAAGGCAGGGCAAGAGTCTAGTCTACGCAGGGTAACTCAGCTCACTGTCTATTTACTGACTGGCTCAATATTCTCACTCCCATACAATGGCGCATGTTGTGGCTCTCCTACAAACAGGCTTTCAGTTCCACTAAGTGAATGCTATGGTCTGTAGGCCACATAAGTGGCAGTGAGAGATCTGACAGAGTTCTAGCTGCCTTGAACTTGTAGAAATCCCACCTGATTTGGATACTCCCTTGCTCCCTAACATTATCTATTTGAATTTTGGTTCCTCATTTTCTCATCTATAGTTAGAAATTTTCTTATAATTTCTGCAATTTGCCCATCTTACCTAAAACCCTTATGGGTTATAACTATTATGTGTTTTTCAGCCATAAAATGGACCAAAGGCTTTCCAAATAAAAATTGTTTTGAGACTCAAGAAAGAAAACTAGTAATAAGCATTAATTAGATGAAGAAATTTATTTTCTAAAATCACCTATTTTATATTATCAACTGCTTTATTAGTGGTAAAAGATTATGTCCAATAATTCTTTTGACTTCCACCAAGGCACTTAGCACATAGATATCCAACAAATATTCATTGGCACATTATTCTAAGCATACTAGGTGCTAATTAAATACCCTTTATCAATTTATGATAATTTTCATCTAGGGAATAAGAAGTTGGCTGAAAAGATTTAACTGATATAGAAGTCACAAAGTTAAACTTCAAATCATATATGGAGTTTTAAGAAATTAAAGGATGGAATAAAATCATGCATTAAAAAGGTGCTAGTAATACATTAAATGTCATACCTTTGAAATTACCTTGTTTCTTAATCAGAATTCTTCAAGCATATCTATTGAACTTGTCCTCAATGTGAACCACACCCTAGGCAAATTCAAAGCATGGAAAGGAACTATTTTCTAGTTAATGGAGCATGTAAGTTTATTTTAATATTCAAGGTTATGATGGGTGAAATGTAAACTGAGAAGTTTTCCTTTTTATCATGGTTCATGGTAAAATAGCAGCACTTACTTTATGAAATAAATGTCCAATTACCATAAAACAAATGGAAGGTCATTACATTTTACTTGGCTTTTGTATGCAGTCTGTAAAATGTGTTTCCTTACAAATTGGCATGCTGTAATATTTTGTGTATATGGGTAATCCAGGGAACTCAGCCTTATCTTTTCCTCATTATGAAATGCCTGGGCTCCATTCTAGCAGTGATAACTTAAGTCTTTCTCATCTCTGAACCTTTGCATAAACTATTCTTTGTGCTTAAAATGACTTCTTTCTTTCTTCCACCAACATATGAATCATTCCTTCTTCAAGACATTTCAAAAACTCATCTGTACATATGACTTCCCTCTCACTTTCTTCAATCATGTATATTTATGCATACATGAAGGCTGATGTCTGCAATAGCTTTGGTGTGGTTTAAGTGTCTCCAAGGGTCCACTGTGTTTGAAGGCTTAGTCCACAGGGTACTGCTATTGGGAGCTAATAAGACTTTCAAGATGTAGGGCCCAGTGGGAGGTCATTAATTCATTGAGAGTGTGCCACTGGAACAGTTTTCAAGGGACTCCTTTACAATTCTTGTGGGAAGGCTGTTATAAAGGCCTGAGTTTTTCTACCCACTCCTCTCTTCCTTCTGACTCAAGATGTGACCATTGGCTTCCATATGCATTCCGATCATTGGCATCTGCTTTTCGTTGTGAAGTCTTCATTAGAACTATGTCCATGCAGCCTCCATGCCCCTGAACCCATGAGGATGGAGCCCTGTAGTCTAATCACCTCTTAGTGGTCCTACCTCTTAATATTATTATAATGGAAATTAGGTTTCAACGTGAGCTTTGTAGGAGACAAACATTTAAACCATGGCATTTGGGTTAGAATATTAATTGGGTAGATAACCAAGTGGGCCATTTTGCCTGAGATATGATTGCTATTCTCAGCTTTCTACCATGTGTTTATTGAAAATCAGGTGGTAGGGAAGAAGGGAAAGGACTAGTGAGAGCTGTTGCAGTATGTGTAGCTCAATGCTAATTTATCACCCTTACAACAGAATTTGCGATGTCAATATTAACTTTATGCTTTAGCTATTCTTTGTAATTGTCTATTCCATTTGTATTTGCCTCTCTCCACCATAAATTCTATTTATTCCTCCCATTTATGGGGTGCCTTTTGAAACCAGCAATGTTAGAATTATTATGTGCTTCTGTAAGGAGTTATTGAGAATACATTGGTTGATGACTCTACAGTAACAAACTCAATTGCCTTCAGGGTCCAGGCAAGTTACATAAATGTGCAAAGAGACACAGTGTTAGACAGGGAGCAGAGGCTATATAAACTGGAGGGTGCCTGCCCAGCCTAGGGGCATTCAAATGCAAAAATTCACAACACTTCTGCCAGTCCAATTTGGCCTTCCAGTCACTAGTTTGCAATCCCTGGTGCCCTTATTTCTTGCTCTGAGACTGTGAGGGATGTTGGTGGTGACAGGGTGATTAGCTGCATTTTATTGGTGAAGGAATTGAAACACAGAATAGTAACTTTACAAAAGTCACATAGGAAATCAGTTCCATGCACACATCTTGTTCAAAGAGAATGGATTGCAAAAAGGTAAAATAAAAAGTATAACCAGAACCTGGCCATGAGCAAGATTAATTTTTTTAAAGACAAATATTTTCTAATATTTAGAAGACTTTTGTGAATTTAATAATATTTTAAATCATAGTAGCACTGTAATGCTGTAATTAAAAACCATGATTGCATGCTTTAGAGCCCTTTATGATCACACACACACACACATACGAATGCATTTTTTTGTTTGTATTGTAATTACCTTGGGAAATTTGATATCTCATCCTTCCTAAGGGATTTTGACTAACATAGGAATTACCTTGCTTTATAGAAAACCTAATGTTAAGGGAAGCATTTTCTCATCCCAGCAGTCCTACAGTTCCCCCTCCAAGGATGATGCTTTATTTACTATTATTATGATTAGCTTTAGGGGGAAAAGAAGGTTGGGTAACAGATCCTAGAATTCACTTTTAATGTGAATGCTTTGAAATTTTTATTCACTTCTACTACAAGCTGAGAAGCAGGCAAAGCATATTCTGCAAATCAAGCCCGTTAAAATTCCACTGCAAAGCGTGGACTTGACTGACTGCAAGTGGAGCTGTCAGCTCATACAGGCGTCACTGTCAGAGGGCCGTGTCATCTGTCAGTGTCGGTTCCAGCTCACTGTTCCACATAGAGGGAATGCACTGTTGCCTCCCAATTGATAACATGCTGCCAGAAGCATGTTACTTTCTCATCTGTCTTCTTGTAGCTGTCAAAAATGGAATCCATTAATTAGTTTGTTCTTGTGAATTTTAGTTGTTCTGAAGACATGTAAATTTCAAAGTAAGACAAATAAAAATCCCAACCCAAACCATGATGCCAATAAAGGCTCAAAATCCCAGAGTGGCAGCTGTTACTGACAGTGGCAAAAACTGACCAGCTAAACTCTACCTTAAGTGAATATAATGATATGGCTAGTTTCCCATCCCTTTTAATGAGAGCAAGCTTCCCAAGGCAGCAGAGGGAGAGGGGAAGAGTTAGAGACTCAAGCGGGGGAGCTGCCCTGAACAGGGCTCTAACTAGTCAGGCAGTTTGACACAACTTAGGGAGTCTGGTTGCTGCTGCTACTGCATGATTACCTTTTTGTATTTTATTCCTCTTCAGTGGCTTTCAAAAAAAGTTCGATGGGCTTTATTTCCCTCATTTTGGGGGTCCCACAAAGCATAGGCAATTCTGTAAACTCCATATATTTTAGACAGGGTTCCTCATGTGTAAGTCACTTCAGCACTCCAATATACAGTGTATCTATGAATTGAAGGAATGTTTTATAAAAACTTGAAACAGATATATTGAATGATCTATGTCTGCTACAGTATATTGAAAATATGAATATGGTTCACCTTAACCCAATTTTTCCCTCTCCATTTATTAAGTGGCTGCAGTGTGTAATTCACTGTACTAGGCACTTTGGGAAATTTTTAAAAAATATATATTAACATACAACTTTTGTCCTCTAGAAGCTCACATCTTAGGGGAAGAGGTAAACACATACACAAAGAACCCTAACTAAAGATGGGCTATGTAGGAAGTACTAAATAACAAACCATAGGAGATGGAAAAGAGAGATGAGGTATATCCTAGGGAATCTGAGAAGGGCTCTTGAGCAAGCAATGCTTGAGCAAGAAGGAAGCTTGGAAGGAAGGGTTGAAATGCATGGGACTACTGCTACACTTTGAATGTTTGTCCACTACCCAACCAAAATGATGGTATTAGGAGGCAGTGCTTTACAGAGCTGATGGAATCATGAGGGCAGATCCCTCATGAATGGTACCAATGCCCTCACAAAAGAAGCCCCCTGATAGCTGCCCTGTCCTTTCCACCATGTGAGGACATAGCAAGAAGGTGCTGACTATGAGGAAGAGGGCCCCTGCCAATCGTGGATTTGCCAGCATCTTGATCTTGGACTTCCCAGCCAGAGGTAGGAGAAATCAATTTCTGTTGTTTCTAAGTCATCCAACCTACGATATTTTGCTATAGCTCCTGAATGAGCTAAGCCATAACATCCTCAATTTCTTTTCCTTCATATCATATGTGGAGGAGAAAGGATACATGAAAGAAGTTAGTCTGCAAATGACCTTAAGATAGAACTTACACAAATGGAGATGTGCAGGGAGCAATTTTCTTCTGTCCAGAGGTGCCAGGATGAGGCTGACTCAGCACAGTGCAAGGTGGGTTCCCTGAGGGATGCATCCTCCCAAGCATCTTACCAAAGCCAACACAATGGGGCTCCTTTTGAGAAATGTGTGAGGAAACAGTTTATTAGCATTGTTCCAGGATTACATCTATGACTTGTAGCATAAATAAACAGATGTTACAACCAGAAGTATCTTTCTGAGATTTATTTCCCCCTTCTCTTCAGGTTTACTCATCACCAGCCAGGATATAATATAGAATGGGAAAGTATGGTCACTAGAATGAACAAAAAATAAGATAAAAATAACTTAGCAGGATCTTTTTTTAGGATCTTCAAACATTTAAGAAATTTCTGATTTTTCTTTCTTTTCCAAAAAGACTGCATGGAATTCTATCAGTGTGTATTGAATGCATTTTTTTTTTTTTTTTTTTTTTGGCAAAATCTATCAACTGTACCTCAGTTGAGTCCCAGTAATAGAAAAAAGACCACAGTTCAGCCTCATTCTGCCAGCAAACATGGGGGATAACTAAATAGTTTGAGATGAGTTTTACTAGAAGGATAAACTAGGGATTTAAAATATGGAAATTAGAGCCAGGCGTGGTGGCTCACGGTTGTAATCCCAGCACTTTGGGAGGCTGAGACAGGAGGATGGCGAGTTCAAAGCCAGCCTCAGCAATGGTGAAGTGCTAAGTAACTCAGTGAGACCCTGTCTCTACAAAAAACACAAAAAATAGGGCTGGGGATGTGGCTCAGTGGTTGAGTGACCCTGAATTCAATCCGCGGTACCCTCCACCCCCAAAAATAAGGAAATTAGTCAATGAATTTGATCATTGTTATTTCTATGGTTTGAGTAAAATTGACTTAAAGGAAAGAAAACTTAAATTGATAGCTTAGAAAAATGAACAAATGCAAAGGAATCTTCCTGATGATAAGAATGTTTTAAGTGCTTGTGCTTCTTGCTATAAAATGTTAATAATAAGGTTGTCTCTTAAAAAAGTGAGATGGCCAACTGTCTGGTTAATTCAGTCCCCCTACCTGACAATTCAAATACTTCAGTCAGCAAGGTGTATTTTATATGAAGAAAACTAGTTTGACCACATTCATGGTGTAATAAACCAGGTAAATTTAACCTCTAAATTTCACCTTGGAATATATAGCACAGGCCCAGAATGTTAACCCACTGCATCACTGATAGCTGCAGGTGGCTTACTGACATGGGTCCAATAAATAGGAGTAAATATGGCAACCTCCCCGGACTAGATCAATAAAGAGAATACCATATCCATCTGTGGAGTAACCTTGAAAGGCATGGCACAGATGTAAACTGGAACACTATTCACACTATGCAACAATACACCCTAAAGAATGGACGCTGGTGTTTCAGAGTCCTGGAAGTCCCCTTCTAGGTCATGGATTAATCATTTATCTGCTAGATAATGAGGGAGAGGCCAGGGCAGCAAGGATGGGAACACAAGGTATGAGGGAAGGGGTACTTTGGCAGCAGTCACTTCCCCCTGATACTAAAGCATTCAAACAGTCAGCCATACTACTGCAAATCAATTAAGACTTACCCGTGGATGTAGGAATGAAATCTGTTTCCCATCCATAAGGAACTTCTATTGAGTGCTCAGTATCATCTGGAAAAACATACCAGCTAGAAGGAACATGGAGCCAACCAGCCAAGTTGAAGTCTTCAGGAAATTGTGCTGTGGGTGTCTGTTGATAGATTCAGTAAAATCTATGGTTGGCTTGGTTAGGATCAACTGGTGCCTGATAGAAGCAGTTGACACATATCAGAGAGAAGGATTAGAAGGTGTCCTTTAGCCAATTGAGGTGTCATACTCTGCAAATCTTTCACATACCTCTGATACAGTTACTCTTCACATCAGAACCCAGTTCACTGATAAGAATGGGCTACTGGCTATGCAAATGCCATCTGGAGAACCAATCTCAGGTGTCTCCACAAGTCAGAGGTCAAATCACTAACTTGACAATGATTCCATCAGAGTTAAGTATCTCTCAAAAGTAGGCTAGATTTATCTGCTAAGAAATCATTTTAAAACATGAATATGGTTGTAGGTGTTGGCAACCCATTTAAGCCCTTTCTGTTAGAGGAATCCTTGGAAGCAGGTGATTGCTCATTTAATTTTTTAAATAATGAACATATTTATCCTTAACTATGAACTCCAGTCATGAAATAAGACAGCAGTTTTATTAGTTGTCTATAAATAACATAGCAAGATCTATTAACCTAATTTCTATATGTAAGTTTCCTCCTTCTAATTGAATGCTTTTCTCTTTCATTAAAGTCAACTTCCCATGACCTTTAAATTCAGTTAGAAAAAGTTAATCCTCTGGTTAATCTGAACCAATTGGTTTCTGAAACACCACTCAGTGACAAACCATTATTTCTAGCTCAGTTTTTAATTGGTTAGAATGTTATTGCTGCAAGATCCAGTAGCTGTCAGATTTGCCTGCTAGCCAGTCTGAGCTCTCTGGACATATTCCAAGTCATTAAAGCAACATCTCCTGTTCAAGCCGGGGATATTTATCCTGTACCCAAGTCTGATGCTCTCTCCTGCTCTTATTTAATTAAGGCCTAAGGAATGTTGGAGAGGGTCCTGCTGCAGATTGGGGACACGTGCACTTTTGAAAAAAAGAAAATATGAAGTTCTGCTTTCTCATGTTAAATGCTATTTTTGAATGATCATATGGAATTATCATGCAAATCATAACTTAATGCTGATGTGAAATATGTGTTTTCTTAGATACTTTATGATTCTTACCCCAGTTTTGAATTTTTCTTGTACTAAAAGTTCTAAGGAGTACAGCCATATCACGGTTAGAATCACACAAATCTAAGTCAAATACACAACTTACTGCAATTATTTTATTCTCACAAAGAACAAGTCCTATGTTTTCTTCCTAGTTGTCATATTAGTATTTCAGAAGATAACTAACAACACATGACCATTTCAGTAATCCTTCTTTTAAACAATAACAAAATCAAGAAATATCATCCACCTATATTTTTCCAGTTATGTGTGTAAAGATGGTGTTGCCTATAGGCTTGTTATCAGAATCCTGGATTTAGAGCTAAGCTTTCTCCTGACGAAGCTGAGTGACCTTGAGTAAGTTCCTCAAGTTCTCTGGTTTCCATTTGCATCTTCTAAAAGATAATAGTAAAATACTATTTAACTTACAGTTTTCTAAGTGGTGAGTATTCATCATAAAATGTAAACAAACTGTTCTGAAAACACTGATATTCGTGAGGTCAAAATTTTATTACAATGACGCCATCACTCTACAGGAGCTCTTGGATTTAGAGTAAGAATCAGCTTTATTCATTGGCATGGAAGAATCTCATTCTTCTTCACATTTTTCTCCTCTTCAACCACTCCATCTGACCCCAATTCACCCTCCTCTAGAGTGACTACTGCCCCAGAGTTCCTGCCTCAGGCTTCTTGTCTGCTTCTCATGATCTGTGCCCTCCATTTGCCTGATTTTGCCTCACGGGGCTCATGTTCTTCCACTTCTCTGTTCTTTTCCCATTCCAAATACTCTCATCTACTTGCCACTCCCTACAAGGCACATTTTCATATATTCACAACTTTTTAAAAAGTATCATTCCTCTCCTAACTGACATTCCTACATATTCTCTAAAACTCAAAGTATCACCATGTCCTGCTCTAATGAAGCTGCTCCTCCTTAGACTGCTCAGCACTTAGAACAGCTTCAATGCCACAGGCATAACATCTGATTGCAGTCACATATGTGCACGTCTCAGTGTCAGCACACTGAGGACAAGAATGTACCATTAATCTAACACTTAGCAGAACACATGGCACACACGGGGGTTCAATGAAGTTTGTTTGTCTGGATAAGCAAGTAAGTGACCAAAACTCAAACTACTGGGACATTGAATGCAGTAGCCAGTGCCGTTTTGCATCTCAGCTCCTTTCAACTCTTCAGCCTCTAGACCGACCCAAGAATCCTGGGTTAGGACAATCAATAGAGCTACACAAAGACTTCTGAGTGCACAACAAGGGGAGAAGTCAATCTCATGAGTCTCAGGCTCTGAACTGAGTATTGACTGCTATTCTGTTAACATGGATGAGCCCATCACTATGTCACTGTTGGAAGGGCACACTGTCCTCCGCTCCTTTAACTCTACATTTCCTAATCTGACTCCATTCCTTATCCCCTTCCGGACTGCCAGACTTTTCCCCATGTTCTCTGGAACAAATGCCTTTGTCCTTAACCTCTTCTCCCAGCATTCTTTCTACCTTTTTTTTATTAAACTGAAACCTGGCATACCCAAAGGCACCCCCCTCACTGAGAATTTTAAAATGCAGAAACCATTTTTCTTCTCACACTTTACCTAAAAATGGACCTACACCTGAATTAGGTAGCCTCCTTATTCCTCATTTCTTTCTGGATCACTGAGCCTCTCTCCTGCCTTTGAACCCTCAGCTCCTTTGAGGTTCCTGACATCCGTCCATACCAATCAGAATTCGTGCTTCTTGTAGTCATCTGCCAACCCCCGTTATCCCACCCATTCCTCAAAGATGTCAATACCAGAGTCATTGTCATTTCAACACTGCTTTAGCACTTATTGGTAATTGTTATATCTGTGGGGATAATACTTCTGATATTCTGGCATTTCTCTGCAATGATCTTGTTCTCCACCCCGTCTCAGTCACTCACTCCCAGGGTCACACACTACACACTAGGCCTGGTTATCAATGTCTGCAACCTTCCATAACTTCACCTTCAAGCCTCTTATTCTTCCTTATTTTCTGCTTATTCCTTCTAGTACCCTGATTTCAATAATATTTCAGTTTGGATCCCAATTTATTAACTCTACCAACATTCCACTGCTCACCATCCTCTAATATGTAAATTTAAACTTCAAAAGAATTTTAAAAGAAAAATATATTTTAAATCCAAAATAATAATCCTAATATGCTCATTCAAAACCCCCAAATATTTCCTTTGGATTTGGGAATTTATTTCCTTCCTATATCTGGACTAGGAAGTCAATCTTCAGGGCTGTGTTTAGTCAGGACTTTAGGCTGTTCTTTCAGTAGTTTTCCTATCAAGTAGACAATTTGAAAGTTCTTTAAATAGCAACACATATTGACAAGACCTCAAAATATAAATTGCTTTGATAGTATAAACCAATTTGATAAAAACTTCTTACTCTTGGGGTCTCTGTACTGCTGGGCAGACAAACTCAATCCTAATTTTATCTTTCTTCTGAAGCATCTGATGAAGTGATTGATAACTTCATTAACAGAGGTAGGTGTGGCTGCTATTATGTATGAACAATCACTTAAGATGGAAGAAAGATGTATCCAATGGTGCTGAGATGAAAGTGGCACTAACTTAGAACTGTTCTGTGTGAAAATAAGTCTTTTTGACAATAATATAGACTGTAATAGTTTAAGCATTGTTTAAAGTGATTCATTCACATTTAACCACACGTAGCCAATAGCATGTGTTATAGTTTAGATATGAGGTGTCCTCGAAAAGCTGACATGTGAGGCAATGCAAGAAAGTTTAGAGGTGAAGTTATTGGGTTATGAGACCCTTACCCCAATTAGTATATTAATCCTCTGATAGGATTTAACTATAGGCAGGTAGGATATGACTAGAGGAGGTAGGTCCCTGGAGGGCATACCTTTGGGGTATATATTTTGTTTTGGTTGAACAGAACTCTCTTTGTTCTTCCTGATGTCATGTGTTATGGTTTGGATGTGAGGTGTCCCCCAAAATCTCATAAGTGAGACAATGCAAGAAGGCTCAGAGGAGAAATGATTGGGTTATAAGACTCTTAACCCAATTCCCTGATGGGATTCACTAAGTGGTAACTAAAGGCAGGTGAGGTATGCCTGGAGGAGGTGAGGCACTGGGGATGTGGCTTTGGGGTATATGTTTGTACCTGGCAAGTACAGATCTCTCTCTGCTTCCTGATGGTCACGTGAGCTGCCTTCCTTTGCCACACTCTTCTGCCATGATTTTCAGCCTCACCTTCAGCCCCGAGTAATGTAGTCTGCCATCTATGGATTGAGACCTCTAAAACCATGAGCCCCCAAATAAACTTTTCCTTCTCTACAGTTGTTCTGTTTGGGTCCTTTTAGTGACAGCAATGAAAAAGCTGACTAAAACATCATGTTCCCAGCTGCTTTCCTCTGCCACACTCTTCTACCATAATGTCCTTCCTCACTCGAGCCTAGAGTGGAGTTGGCCATCTATGGACTGAGACATCTGAAACTGTGAGCCCCCAAATAAACTTTTTCTCCTCTAATTGTTCTTGTCAGGTTCTTTTGTAATAGCAGTGAAAAAGTTAACTAAAACACACAAAAAATAAAGTGAGCAAAACTCACCTTAAAAATTCACCTTAAAATCCATTTCCTATTTTGGTATTTCTACCCAGGGTGGGGAGAAGGTGATGTCATTCAACACAGAAAAAAATTAGAGTTGAAATACCAGTTAAGCAATAAGTCTACACAAGAATAGATTCAAATGATAAAAACTAAAAATTAGGAATTGAGGGGGATTAAGACATACTTGTATTTACCTATACATATTAGATAGATGAATAGAAATAATTTGGGTAAGAAATGACATTGTGCTATTTTTTCCATATCTTCTAATTTGTGTCACTTATGGAAGGATATGTATTAAGGTTGAGTCAGAAATGATGGATCTTTATCAACTCTCTGCCTAGAGAGGAAAATTTGTAAGCATGACTTACCTGACAGTTAAGATCAATTAGGGACCAAGAGAGTCATAAACCAGCACATGGCTGGAATCTATTGTAAAATTTCCTGGAAACCCAGAACAAAGAAAAAATGCTAATTTCTCACAGTAGAAGAAAACATTCTTTTAATTGGATTAGATTATTTTTCTTCTCCTGGATTTTAAAGACTGACCAGAACAGTAAATACTTCAAATAAATTGTAACCCGATCAATGTGACTTGAAAATTAGAGAAGAGTGCCATTCTTCTACCAGACAGGTAGCAGGGATCAGTAAACTAACAGAAGGTGTCAGGAGTAATGAATAATGTTCATGGGGCAGTACCTACTGAGAAACCTCACAAGTATTACAGAACTTCCCAAATATTAGTTTTAGGAAATAATATTCTGTATAGATAGATTTTATATGATGAATTTGACATGTCTTTAACACAAACACATATACAAATATATGTATAGATACACGTGTGTGTATATATATATATGTATATATATACATACATACATACTTTAAGCTCTTTCTAATTTCATGAGGATGTCGATAAGAAATAACACAAAACATATGTGTATTCTATCTAATGTCACCTTCCTTCTTTCCAAGAGGAGTTGTCCTATGACAGTCTTATAGTGTATCAAGTTAGTGAGGAGGTAATGACTGAGTTTTATCATAGTATAGTGCCTTAGCATATTTTTGTGTCATTTAAGAAATGTTACTCTTTTTTGATTAAGAAATTAATACAACCATTAGAAAAACTGAAAAAATTTCATAATCTTACTACACAAAGGCATAAAATTAAAATTTTAATAGATCTCTTCTAATATTTTTCTATATTTTTATTTGAAATTTTACTGTAAAGCAATTTTACATTCAGATTTTTAAAATCAGTCTTGTAAACTTTTCCCCATTAAAAACTTTTGTAAATATGAACAATTGCAAGTAGATTTGGGTGGGTCAAAATTATACACCTCCTCCTTTTTTGAGGTTATCCTCAGGAAACTAGCTTAGTGGAAGAAAAGTAGTAATAATAAAGGAAGAGATGATGAATGGTGGTACCATAGTACCTCCTTATCTGGAGGGATCCATTCCAAGATCCCTAGTGGATGCCTGAAACCTCAGATATACATATATACAAGCATGCATACCTATGATAAAGTTTAATTTATAAATTAGGCACAGTAAGGGGTTAATAACAATAATAATAAAATAGAAAAATTAAAACAATTTGCTGTTATAAGTTCTGTGATTTTTGAGTCAGATAGATATGAATTTAAGTTTCTTTATTTACTTAATAATGGTCCCAAAGCACAAGAATATAATGCTAGCAATTTGAACATATCAAAGAGAAGCCATAAAACACCTTCTTTAAGTAAAAAAGTGAAAGTTCTTGATGGAGTAAGGAAAGAAAAAGAATCATATTCTGAGGTTGCTAAGACATAGAGTAAGAACAAATCTTCAATCTGTAAAATTATCAAGACTGGAAAGAAGTTCACGCTAGTTTTGCTACCAGTTTTAGGTAACTGAAACAGTAGCAGGCAAAGTCTCATATAAGGGGTATTACTGTGTTGAGAATGATGAAGTGGACATGGAAGAGAGACTTGTTTGCCCAATCTCTCTGGTCAACTCAAGCCAGTTGCTCATACTACTGCACCCATTTCCTATGACACATAGTTGTTTTATCTTTCTCCCTTATTCTTTACTTTCTACTTCTCATTATTCTTTTCCCCAATGTTGTTCCTTTTGTTACTATTTTAGTCATTTTTTTGTTACTGGGACCAAATGATCTGACAAGAACAATTTAGAGGAGGAAAAATTTGTTTTGGCTCATGGTTTCAGAGGTTCAGGCCATGATTGGCCAACTCCATATCTCTGGGCCCAAGGTAATGTAGAACATCATAGCAGAAGGGCATGGCCGAGAGAAGCAGCTCAGCACATGGAAACCAGGAAGCAGAAAAAGAAAGCTTCGCTCACCAGAGACAAAATATAAACCCTAAAGGTGTGCCCTCAGTTATCTATTTCCTTCAGCCACATCCTACCTGCTTACAGTTACATTCAATTAACCCATATCAGTGGATTAGTCCACTGATTGTTATGCCTTTCATAATCTAATCATTTTACTTGGGAACATTTTTGCATTGTCTCACACATGAGCTTTTTGCAGGACACTTCATATCTAAACCTTAACAGTTACCCATGCTTAAGTTGACCAGTGTCTCCTGAAGTATGGCTGAACTCTTTGGTGCTCTCCCAGTATTAATGGCCCTAAAATCTCTATGGGCATAGTGCATTGTGACAAATAAAGGTTCAGTGTAGACTCTACCACCACTACTGATTTAATAATAATAACAAATGCAAAAAAAATTTTAGGCACTCATGCTAAAACTCTAGCAGGAGAAATTCCCATATATACCTATCTAACACTGGAAACGGACAGGTAATAGATAAACCTAAGGGAGTGAGGAGAAGAAACAATTGCAATAATTACAGTTCTTACCATTCTGATATGAACAGATGCATTTCACCACTAACTTCAGCATATAATATAATAAAGTATTATTTTTAGGAAAAGCTTTTAGTAATCTGTATAGGATTAGTGGGTGGTGTGAAGAATACCCTGGGGCCAGGAATATTGGTTCTTAAATACCCCAAATCCCTTATGTCTATCACATGTTGATGTCCAATAAGTACTTTCTATAGGAATGAGTGGTGGTGCTGCTAAACACTTAGCACAGTGCCCATGGAAAATAAGTCTTTCAAAAAATGTTAGCTATTTTGTATATAACGAGATAACACTACGACTGGAAATAATATGTTGAATGAATAGCTTGGTTTCTCTCCTGTCCTAGCATAGGGCACAGAAGAAGCCACAACTCATGACCTGTCATTGGAAAGGGATAATAAAGTTGTGATCTCTGCAACTTAAATTTTATAAGAGTAACCAAGAACTCTGGACAAGGCTAGTGATCTGTGGCATGATCAGTGCCTGATCTGATTGTAACTCTTCCACTGAAGCAAAAATCGCCTGGTTAGTTGGTGAAATGAAGGCTTGTATAGCCATTGGTTAGAACGGAGTTGGAAAATCCCATTCCCCACATTTCTCTGGGCTCTTAGAATCTGTTCCTGGGAGGACTCCCCTTATCTCTAGTTTTCTGTGGGTCAGGCAGTAAATATTCCAAACAAGGATGGAAACTGAGAGGCCAACTATATTTGAAGATTACTAATTGAAAGAGAAGAAGCATCATGTCAGGACAGCTTTGTCTTAAGGAAAAATAAACCTTGATCATAAACTCATTAGAAGCTTCCCTGTGACATTAGTTTAAAGGCATTCTAAAACCAACTGGAGAGATAACTATTTGACTTTATGATAGAAATCTTAAATACTTAACGAGTATTGCATATTACAGAGAAATTTGGCAAAGTGATCAGTTCAAATATACTCAGAGTGAGTTCATTTATTTTATTTTCTGACTAGGGGACCACAGGTGAGGCAGTGGACATTGTTGGGTCACTGAAAAGACTGTTGGTGTCATGTAAGGCTCACTTGCATCTGCTTACCAAGAAATTGAGCAAAAGCATACTTTATAATTCTTCACTGCAAACAACATCTCTGAGTGACTAGCTCCATAAGGAAGGGCAATGAGGTGAATTATTCCCCAGAGTCTAGCTTTCTATGGTTCAGGAAAAGGTGATGGGGTGTCCCCCTGGGAATGTGCTCGAAAGATGTGCTGTTCTTCAGTTCTCATGGGGGCTTCCACACAAGATACAAATGCTTTTCCTTTTACCCTATTGCCCAAGATTCCTGAAGGTCTTCCTTTCTTCTTTCTTTCTTATTTTTCATGCAAACTTCATTTATTTTTATTTTCCTATTCTATCTCTTCCAATGGAGTTAAAAAAAAAAAACTCACAACTAGCCAACATTGAGATAGTGACTACTTTTTATTTCTTTTGATTCACCTTAGTAAATTGTAGAATATAGGTAGGATTCTCCTACTCCTCAAAAATGAGACTCTGAAACAATATTTAGCTTAACAATGTAACCCCAAATCTGTTATTTCTAGTCACCAAGATGCTGGTGGGGATGAAGGCACGCCAAAATTTCCTGGCTGATTATCTTTATATCAAGAGCCCTGGAACAGAAAAAGTAGTGCATGAAGGTGTGCAGATTATTTACTCAGGTGGTTCACAGACTGAGAGCCATGTTGGGGTAAAAAAAGGAAAGATTTTGAGTCTTTACTTCCAGAAATCCCATCCCTTGGTAGAAAGAGGGCCTAAAATCCCAGCTTCTAGTGCCCAGCCTTGGCATTGGTCCTTGCTATAAAACCCTCCATTGAGCCTGTATTTGGTGTTTTCTTGAATGGCACACAGAGAAATTTGGCAAAGTGATCTACTCTGGATTTCCCTCTGACAGATCTACAGAGGCCCTCAGAAGGCTTGGAGGAACAGGTGGTATGGCCCAGCTAAAATTCAGAAAATAAAATCTTTTTCTCTAAATGGATTTCCACAAATATGGTCAACAGGAGGAAAGAAAAGCAAAAGATAGTTATCATCATATGATTTAACATCAGTCTAGCAAAATCCATGCTGAGCTAATTGCATGTATATTTAAAAACTAATCATCTTAATTACATGTTCTGTTGATGGAGAGATTTAAAAATTGAACCTTAAGGTCAGTCTTTTTTTTTTCTTTTTCTTTTTTCTTAAATATTCAAATATAAGAAAGAATTATACTTATGGTTTAAAAATATATAGCAAGAAATCGACTGGAATATGTTTTATAGGGACATCAACAGTTTACTTACCATATGCTAGGTACTGGCCTGAGAAACTTTTATGAATTATTTCAGTTAATCTTCAGAATAAAGCTTCAGGCTATTATTATCCTCATTTTACAGATGATAAAATTAAACCTTAGAGGTATTTAAATGTATTTGATAACTGGTGTTATCAAAATGTATTTGTTGTAACAGGTGTTACAACACTTAATAGGATCAGGATTTGAATCTAAGCACTCTAATTCTAGAGTCTGTGCTTTTAACTGTGAGGTATTCTGCCTCCAAGAATAAAGAATATCTTCTAGAAGCCTAGTTTCTAGGCTTCTCTAAAAATGGTGGCCAAGCCTTTGAGATGTGTGATAGCAGTTTCTCCTTGCTGTTGTTAAGAACCCCTTTCAGGACCCTGCCACCACCATGTATTTTGTTTCCTGGGTGAAAGTCCTATTCCTCCCTCATCTCCCAGTCTTGGCCAGAGCAGAGATGCAGGTCTTACCAATGGCTTCTCAGCCAAGGCAAGTAACACTGCTCAGGGAGGGAACTGCAGATCTTACAGAGAAATATATCTCCTTGAATATCTTTGAACTACATGAATTACTTTCTAAATTATCACATCATCAGATTCAGAGGTTGCAACAGTAAACTATTTAAAATATTTATTTCATCTCCAATCTAAGTTAATGAGTACCATATCACCTTTCTACTTCCATCAGAGCAACATGCTGCCAGTATATACTTTGAAATAATAGTAAATTTGATTTGTAAGAAGATTTCAAGGCTACAAAGTGCTTCTATATCTATTTCTGACTGAATTTTCATAAAATCTCTGTGAGTTTATCTCCATTTTCCCTGTTTACAGGTGAGCCCATTAGAGAGATGAAGTGCCTTGGCTCAAGGTCACAGAAAAATGACAGACTTGACACCCTAAACCAGTTTTCTGTCTCAAAACATATTGTGCATTGCTATTATGGAGTTACCTGTGGTAGAATTTTACTTTCATTTATTCTCATTTCCTTATTGTGTATATCTTACACACTTTTGCACGTCCCTTGTCTGGCTTTTAAATAGGTAATAACCACCTAATCAACCTTGATGACTTGAGTCTGAGATAACCCCTTCTGTCTGTGGGAGTTATCTGTCATCTAAATAACTTGAAGATTATCCTTGATGTTTATAACCAGAATACAGTGAATCTATGGCAACAGACGCCTATTCAGAAATTGAATAACTACAAGTTTAGTGTTATAGACACAGTACTAGATTAAGAGAATAGAAGATTAATCCCAAGAATGTACAGGTGGGCAAGTTCCTGCCTTTCCCTGAGCTCAGTTTTCATATTAGAAATTTAAGGGCATTGATTAGTATCTAGCTCATCTCTAAACTTTCATTTAGATTGTGTTCATTCACGCTGAGATCTAAAGGACAGTAGTGAATGTGGAAGCTACAGGAAGCCAGAGAACATAACTGATTCCTGTAATTCTCCTGAATCAACAACCCTAGGTTCCAGGTCACAGAAAGACAAAAGCTGGGAAGAAACTGAAGAGCTCAAGGAGTTCTGTCAGAGCAGGAATGGCTACGGCTAGTGAACTCTTCCTTATGTATCGTTCAGCACTCACATCATCTATACCTGCTTCATTTCCCTCTAATTCCTATGATTGAATGTTTGATGATAGCCAGTAGTAAATAACCAAAGACAGAGAAGCTGTCTGGTCAAGAATAAGACTCAAACTTTGGAGATGATCCAGAGAATCTTTCTAAAAGTCTAGCCACTGTAAAGGAAAGTATAGTTAAGTTGCAACATCCTTGCCAGCTTTCCCAATTGTGTAGCAGCACTGGGGTTCAGGGCTTAGCTTCAGCTTCAAGGGTAAGTCTGAGAAATATAGGCCAAGTGTAGGACTGTGGTAGTTTCTGAGTCTTGTGCCAGTATTTGGTTCAGAAATCCAGACTTGGGTCAATAAGTGAAAGGCCTTGGTCTGATGGCAAGGAATTAACTGTTTAGGAATTCACTCTTGTGCATTGTCTTTTAAACCTCTAGTGCCCTACACCATCCGCACACATTCAAGTCCAGCCACACTGGCATCATATTCATTTCTGGAACATATCCTAAGGGTCTTTGCATTATTGGCTGTTCCCTCTGCCTAAAGTGATCCCTCTGCCTTGTTCTAATGCTAACTCCCTCACCTCTTTCTAGTCTTTGCTTAAATGTCAACTTCTCAATGACACATATTCTGACCTTCCTATTTGAAATTGCAATCAACCCCTTTACTTTTCTATTTCTTTTTCCCCTCTGTTTTTCTCATCCCCAATGCCTTTAAACATTGTATATAATGTAGTTATGTCTTTATTGCATGTTTCCACCTGCCATCACATAAGCATCTGGTAGCTATCTTTGCATTGTTCACTGCTTCATCCCAAGTGCATATCATCATGCTGTAGTGTTCGTCTGGCTCACACTCAATACCTTCTCTCCACTGCACACCTTTGTAATCAGTCACGATCTGGATCCATTATACATGTGTAGATTTCACTTGCCTAAAATTGTCTGAAGTTCAAATATAGAGCAAATGATTACATAAACCATATAACTGATCATCCAGGAGGGACAATTTGAAGAGTAAGAGGAGAAGCTATTAATAATTATGTCACAACAACAGTTAATAGACACCATCCTGGGAAAACCACTCACCCTACTTATGGGAGAGTGTGGTCCAGGGAGCAAGAGTGAAGGATTGGGCAGAAAAACAGGAGAGGAGGGAGAACACACACAACAACATGCCATTGAGCTGCTCTTGCTCTGGGAAGCCGGCTGCTGGGTCCTTAAGGGAGTCCGAGGGCCCTTGTGCTTCATGTCTCAAAAGTGATGTGCAAAGAAGAAAGAGGGCAGCATTTAAGCCTGGGACCCTCCCTGCTGGTCAGTGGTTCTCCACAGGGCATTTCTAGGATGTATATACAAGCGTGGTGAGTGGTTCTTGTAGGACTCCTGCCAAAGGCCTCCTACAAGAAAGCCCTCGTCCTAAGTAGCAAGAGGCAGATGGCCCAGACCTGATGCTGAGTGCTGTCAGGCTGCACTGTGTGAGCCTGGCAAGACCCACTAAGAAGAGGAAAAGGAAGGGGTAAAGGTCACTGGAGAAATGACTGCACAAAGAGACTGGCAAGATTGAGAAAATACAAGTGGTGAATAACGGGAATCCAGTACAGTGCTTTATGCTTTGAAATACAGGGTACTACATGGACCACTGCCAGAGGAAAACAAAAAAAAGCCAAGAAGACAAGGAACCTGTCCAATTTGATAACTATGTTGGCTGTCACTTAATTTAATTGATCTCTAGATTTCTTTATACATTATACCAATCTTAAAAAAAAAAAAAAACTTTCTCAAATCCATCCCAGTGTGGTATGTGGGGAATAATTTTGCTTTAAAGAGTGTCTTTCTTTGGACAGCTCTTTTTCTCCCCATGGATAACATCGTTTCCTAATGGGGAAAACAGCATAAAACAAATCTTTCCACATCTGAGATACTGTATCTTTCTGCTGCCCTCTCATCTCCCTTTCTGTAGTCTGCCCTCCCTCTTTCCTACTCACTTCCAGCCTGCCTATGATGAAGAGATGCAGCTGTGGTAGTCATAAAGGGTTCAGGAATGCAATGCCTGGGCGAGAGCTATGATGCAGCTTTTCCCCAAGGAGGAGAAATGAATCCCAGGTCTCCCATAGCATTTGGATTCTCAAGATTTCAAAAATGCTACATCAGCATGGGCCAGAAACAAAAAAGAGTTTCTTTATTTAGTAAACATAAAATAAGTTTCAAGAAATCCATTGTGATAAAATTAAAATATGGAACCCAAGGGTGTTCTAAAGTGCTACCCAGAGGTTTGCTGCAGAAATTCTGTGAGATATTGTTCCCAGAACTTTAGTATTATCAGAAAAATAGTGGGTCCTTACAAGTGGCTACATTTTCAAGTGGCTTCTGAAAAGGTTATGGGAGGACTGAGGTGGAATTCAGGTATGCAGTTTGGAAAGAGTTTTAAAGAAGTAGATAGATTTGGGACTTATATAAATCCCACCAAGATCTATTATTTATGAGCCATCTGCATGTGTCTGAATATGGGTGCCAAGAAGGAAGACTGTAACCTCAGTTCGGCAGAGTAAGGCTCCCTGGACCCATGGCAAGTGGCTGAGGATGAGTCCCGAGGGCACAGATTTCTCATGTGATGACCTCAGTCTTCCCAGGGCTGCCTAGGTGAGGGTACATAAGGCACACACCAGGATCACATTTTGGAAGGAGGCTTTACTGCCACCCTGAAAGATCCATGGAAAGAGGGGTGATGAAGGTGGTGTTTGCCTTAGGAGTCTTTCCCACTTCTTTGATCTTTACCATCAACTTGCAAATAGTAGCCAGTGAGAAACCATAACAGAGTATATCTGTGATGAAACCTCCTTATACCTTTTCTTGACAATTGTATTAGTCATCCTCATGTTACTATACCAAAATACCTGAGTCATTTAGTTCATGGTTTTGGAGGTCCCAGTTTGTGATCAAGTGGCTCCATTGCTTTGGATTTCTGGTTGGAATGCCAGATGGCACTGGCAGAAAGTGTGTGATGGAGAAAAACCTCTTGCATCACCAGCCAGGAAACAGAAAAAAAGGAAGAGATCAGTGTCTCACAATCCCCTTTGAGGGCATGCTGCCAACAACCTCAGGACACACACCCCACCCCAGCCCACCCCCGCCGCCAAGATCCCACTTCCTAGAGGTACACAGCATCTTCCAATAGCACTAAACTGGGAACCAAACCTTTAACACATGGATGTCTAGAGTACACTTATTCATATTCAAACCAAAGCAACAGTTATAACCTAACCCTTTTTCAATCCTATGCCTACTTGTCTTAGTATTTTTAAGTTCCATGCAACTCATCATACAAAGAATATTTAATTAGCTCAACATTATTCTGAGATTAAACTTCCTGAAACCCAGTCAGCTGTGGTTTTCCTCTTTCACCCCTCTCGCAACTTTCAGAATAAACTTCAAACTCCTTAGGATGGTATGTAGGCTTCTGATGATACAAATCCCATTTACCTGTCTAAGACCACTCCAAATGAGTTCTCCTTTCCCAGTAGTTAGTTCACACTTGTTTCTTCCACAGCCAGTGTCTTTGCCAGTGCTGTTCTCTCTGTCTAAAGGGTTCTTCCTCCATATTTCTGCCTGAAGAAACTGTCAGGTTTCCAGTTCTATGCAAGCTTACATTCTCTCTATGGCTTGCAATGGGCATGTCTAGTGCAAGTCACAGGAGCTACAGAAGACTCACTTCCTGCCTTCCGGAAGCTCACAGCCTTGAAGGACAGGCAGAAAACATGTAATACCTAGATTTTATTTTAACACTTATAAAAGCATAGAAGAAGATAAGCTTTCAATTGATTTCTGCCATAGTGATGGCTGGGAAAGAACTCAATAAAGTTGTGAAGAAGGTGGCATTTCAGTTGGATCTCAAAGTATGAGTCAATTTTTCCCAGTGGAAAAAGTATTATGGTACACTTACAGAGGGAGGGGGAATAAGCATTCTGTGAAATATGAAAATGAAATAAGAAGGTTTGCAGACTATTTAGGAATAATGAGACGTGAACTCTGGCTGCTCATAGACTGGTTAAGAGGAACACTGCAGTAAGATGTAAATAAATGAATAAATAGATATATAACAATGTCTTTTAGTGATCATTTCAGTGGAAGAAGAAAAGAACCAAGGAAGAGTGTGGATAGTGGGCACTCGTTTTAGAGAAGATGGCCAGAGAATTTCTCTCTGAGAAGGTGATGAAGGAGCAAGAGCTGGAATTAAGCACAGGAGTTGCATGATAAATGGGCTTTCTGGGCAGAGGGCACAGCAAGGGCAAAGGGCAGAAAGTAGGAGTGAATTTTCAATGAGGCCTGGATGTCTGTAGCTGAGTGAGCAAGAAGTGTGGAGGGACATGAGGTCCAAAGAGTCTTATAAAGCTGATTATCAAGTCCACCTGACACTCTGCACCACTCAGAATACATTTTCACCTTTGCTGGCAAAATCCCACATACCTATCCCCTCAAGCAAGTCTAGACCAATTTTAGCCAAGAAAAAAAAATGTATTCACAATGTTAACACATTTCCCCCACCCCACAAGCCTGAGGATCTGAAGTGATAGTATTTAAAATAGGACACTAAGGGAAATGGTTTGGAAATAACCATATCATGGGCTCTTGACCCAAAATCTTTTGGGAATGCTTTAGCAGAACTTGGGATTCCCATACTTATCCATAAAATTATATTTTTAGTTATCTGTTTGCATTTTTTATGTGGAGAAGCACTCAAATTTTTCAAGTAGTTTGTGACACTCCCAAGATTAAGAACCCTCAAAATGCAGAGCTTCTATGACCTACTTCTCTTATATTTATACATGAGGAAATAGAGTAGGGATCAAGATGAACAGCTACCTTAGTTCTTCAAATAAGGCCATCTTTGCTGAAGAGTAACAATTTAGCAAATAAGGAAAGAGAAAATATTTATTAAAAAAAGATATTATCAAAGATGATGTGACCTAAATAAACCACAAGCTCCTGAGTGACTGGTGTACAAGGTTCTGAGATGGTTACCAAGACTGAGAACCCTGTGACCCTCGGTCTTGGTGCTGCATCCTCCTCCTTCCATCCTCCTTCTTTTACAATAAACCTTTTGCTCTGATGGCACCAAGCAAATAAATCCAAGTCTGTATGGGCAAGAAACTTCCTCCCCAGGTATTGTTATGTCTTCTTTCCCACACGGAACCATTACACTCCTTGGGTTTGTATTCATAGTTTCCAGTTCACAAGTCAGAGACAAACAGTATGGCTTCTTTGCTAGACATGTTATAACAATCCCATCAGCAAAATCAATGTTGCAAACAAATGCCGGTTAATGCTACTGAGTACATGTTCCTGTAATAAATGTTTTTCATACCTTATCTCATTTAATCACCAAACAGTCCTATAACTAGGTGTTGCTATTAACTCCATTCCATGGTTGGAAAAAACTGAGATTAAGAAAGGTTAATTTACATGACCAGTTTACACAATTGGTGTGACAAACCTGGAATACAAACCAAGTTCTGTCTGATCCCAAAGACTGTGCTCTAAATCACAACTCTAGATGCCTACTCTAAGACAACTAAACCAGAATAGAGTCTCCTCACGTTGCAAAGCAATTTTTCCAAAGTATAAATTTCACAGGTGTGTTGCAAAAGATGCGAACATGATCAATACTTGAAAATGCAAATGTAATCATTATATTATGTTCACCTCAGAACACAAAAGCTTGATTGCATAAAAATGCTGCTTTTATTAGTAAACAGGAGAAGGTTGAAACTCTCTGCAGTTTCTATATTGCTTTATCACTACTGGTTTAGTGTATGAATCAACACACCTGCTTAGGAATTCAGTTTCATTTATATTTCCAATCCCAACATATAAATATGGCAATATACATATCAGAGGCATTAAGGACACTTGTATAAAAATGGAATAAAATGTTATGCTGTAATTCTCATTTTTATCCCACAGAATTTTGGGGAAAATATACTTACGTGACTCTAGAAGCCATAGCTCAGCAAAATGCCATCAAGCAAAATATTTCAATGTGGTATCTGATATCAAGTATCAGGAATTACCTTTTCTATGAAAAGCATCTCTCCTGGGTTTGCAGAACTAAAACAAAAAGAAGCACAATTTTATAATTTTATGATGTATGTCACTTAGCAGAAAAAGAGTAACTTTCTTCTTCACTTTGATGTTGTCAAAACAAATCATCACCCTACTTGCTGATCCCCTCTCCTTCATGACGGAGGATACCAGGTCCATGAGGGAAAATATGTCTGTCTTAGCAAGGGTCTTCCAATTTTTACTGGCAATAGGAAGAAAATATGTGAGTTATTAACTAATCTCCTCACCAAATTCTTGCTGGAAAGCTCCCCAATTTTCCCTTTTAAAGAATCTAGTGATTGGCCCAGGAAGGTTTAAAAAATGAGACCCCTGGGCTGTGCTGGACCTGAGAGCATGCAGACAGAGGTGAGCCTTTGATCTCCTCCACACTCATTCTCAGCTCAGACCACCAATGTCAGGAGTCAAGCAGATAATTTGCAACTTAGCACTGAAGTATTTGGAAGGATTTTTCTGAAAGCTTCTCTAATCAAGGACCATGGAAATCAGGTGCAGACACATCAGTCGGGAAAACAGCTCTGAAAACTCTTGTGTATTTCTAATTTAGAAACAGGCTTTGTCTATTGACTGCTTATGTGTTCACCTGATCTGCGCCAGTCCTCCCCACTCTAACCCAGCCCAGAGGGAAATTACTATCATCTTGGCTTGAAATCAGTCAAATCCGTGGAAATCATCATATGGTGTGGTTCCTGGTTTGTCAGGAGGTGTGTGAAGAGCACCCTTCGCGGGTTTGCCTGCTGATGGAGCAGTGTCTTATTCAGTCACAGCTGGAGACAGAAGCATGCTGTTCATGGTTAGTATATGGACTGCATTTTATAAAAGGCTTCCTATTGAACTCTCTTAATTTTTTAAGAAACCTAAGTTCCTTCAAATACCAAAGAACAAAGCTATACTCAGATATACCTCCATGTGTGCTCGTTAGAAGGAAAAAACCCACAATTTATCTTATGTTTTAAGATTAGAAGGTCCCTTAAAAATCACAGGTGAAGAAAGGATTCAGTTAACTCATGGTGTCAATCAAAGAATGTCACCTTTCATGAATTATAGATTTTTACAGTACAGTTTCATCTTAGCTGCCCACCTGAAGTGGCAAGGAAGTTAAAAAAGAAATTTCTCTTTAGTGTATTTTTTTTTCCATGATGGATGACTTTAATCATACTTCATCAATTCTTAGGCTTTCATTTTTTAAAACAATTTAACATATCAAATTTGGATGTGTCTTAAAATTTATAGGATACCTCAATTTAATTAACAACTTTTTTCTGTCTTAGTTCTAATGAAATATAGTTACTTCTGTGCTTGTCTTCTTTATCTAAACCCTTGGATATGCCCCAAACTTCCTTTCTTATCAATATGCCCAGAGATATTTTGAGAGCTAGCCCTGGGCATATTGATGAGGTAGAAATCTCCCACAGGGCTGTGGCTGAAGTGGCCAGCTATCTACTTTCCCCAGGACTTTCTCTGAGCCACATTCCCTCTTTGCTCCTCCTCATCTGGGGTCCTAGGCAGTGACAGACACTTGCTCTGGCCTGACCTTATTTCACTCCAGGCTAAAGATGAGCATTTCTCACTATATCATCTACTATTGATCCCATCACCAGCCCTACCTTATTCTCAGTGTTTCAAATTGGCCTTTCCAGGACTTTTGATAAATGGAATTAAAGTAAATAATGTAAGGACTAAAAGAACTGATGGAAAATCTGTTCATGAGACCTGGAACAAGAATCCTCAAATAAAGAATATGTTTAAAAAATACCCCAGGGAATGATATTGACCAAATTATATTGTTGTATTGTGTACATGTACAAATAGGTAAAAATGAATTCCACTATTCTGTACATACACTATAAAAATATGGGAAAAATACACTAATGAAAAATATGGGGAAATTTTTTTCTGCCAAAAAACAAAAAATGAACTAACAAACAGGCCCCAAGAACTTGCATATTAATCATAATTTCTGGGTTCTTCCTTGGAATTGCAGAGATTTTGTAGAGGATGGTTTAATGCCTGAAGACTTGATTAGGATTGACCTAATGCTTATACAATAACATACATAAAATTAGCAAAAATTTTTCCCTTTGTTCCTTAAATCTATATTTCAAACTGATAGTACCCAGGCTTTATATCACATCTTCCATATTTATTTGGCTATTTTATGTGCTCATATGGTATTTTAAAAGGTAAACTAGGCCTTTGATCCTCCTGATTATAGTACAAGCTGCTTAAGCAGCACTACTAGTAAAAACAAGGGAGTCGCTGGGTGCAGTGGCACATGTCTGTCATCCCATCTCTGCAGAAGGCTGAGGCAGGAGGATCATAGTTTGATGCTTGCCTCGGCAACTTAGTGAAAACCTGTATCAAAATAAAAAGGGATGGAGATATGATTCAGTGGTAGAGCACTGCTGGGTTCAATCCCTAATAGCAAAAGAAAAACAAAGAAATCAAGTGTGGAGCAGGTGGTTGGGGAGGAAAAATTTTGATATTTTGATATGTGAATAGAACGTTTAACTTGAGAGGTAAAAAGTAAAACTAAAGTAGGACACCAATAACAGGACAGGATGGCCTATCCAGGCAAAAGTACTGGAGGATGTGGCAGGAGCTTAGAAGGCTAGAGACCCAAACACGAGCGACTTTCACTGTTGTATTGCTGTAGCCACTGGAGATGATGAAAATGAAGAGATAAAATACAGAGATAAAAGAGGACCAAGTATAGAACCTGGTTGGACAGGCACACTTAGGAGCTCTGAAGTGGAAAAGAACTCCCTAGAAGAGACTGAGGTGTAACTGAGGGCCTGAAATAGCAGGGTATCACATCATGCAAACTGAAGCAAGAGACACTCAAAAAAGGAGTGTTAAACATTATCAAATGACGCTGAGCAGTCAAGGAGAACAGCAGGAAAAAAAAAAGAGGTGGAATATGACATTTAGAAGGTAACTCAAGAGGATACTGTCAATAGAACAGTAGGGCAGAAGCCAGATTTTAAAGGTTAGAAAGTGAGTGGCTAATGATGAAGACAGAGCATGCATACTATTTTTTTCGGAAAGTTAAGTTTTCTAGAAAAACTATAGAGGACACAAACCATGTTTATAACATACACACTAACCCCTAGTTGCAATTGTTACACCTTTAGTAAAATAATAGTTTCACTTGGTTTATGTTTCAAGACATATTAGGAGCTTCCTAGCTAGGTATTTCAAAATGATCTCTTCTCTCACCAAATTAATCCATTCACTGTGCAGCAACTTTCCTCATGGTCAGAGAATCAGGGCTTGGAAATCAACCCTTTTCTAAGGTCAATGGGAGCACTCTGGTTTTGGCTTCCATCTTGCCCCTCAGCAGCTGCCCTCTAGAATTTACTGAAAACAATTCCCCTGCCAGGAACATTTGCCAGCACTATATTTGTTGATTTAGGAAAGCCGTGGCAAACAACCATGATGCCATGTGTAGCAAATTGTCAGAATATAGTGTGTCACCTAAAGCTCTCAACTGACTCAGGATAACAGAGTGGAGTCACCAAAAGCAGGGGCTTTAAAACACGCCTAATCCGTCTCTGAGTGGCTCCTTTGGAGGCCCATCAAACTTAAAGTTTGAACTCATGTTCATTGTTCTCTGTGTACATAGCTGACTTTATGCATGTGCTCTATACGCCACAATAAAATAAGCACAAGGACCATTCAGCTGAGCTTACACCCCTTCTGAAGCCAGAAATTTACTTCACTGAAAAGGCTCTTTCACATCAGACTAGCAACCTCATCCTCAGCTATCCATGTTATGTTTTCTCTACAATGTATTTGCTCTTTCAGAAATATTAATTGACTGAAAGCTTTGCCCATAAAAATATGCACAAGGATATTAATAGAAGCTTTATTAACAATTGCCCAAACTTGGAAGCAACCAAGATGTCCTTCAGCAGGTGGATGGCTAAATAAACAATGGTACAACCAGGTAACAGGATACCATTCAGCACCAAAAAGAAACAAGCCATCAAGCAATGAAAAGAAATAGTAAACCGAAGTGTATATTATTATGTGAAAGAAGCCAATCTGAAAAGTCTACATATTGTGTGATTCCAATTATATATCTGTAAAAGGTTAAACTATGAAGCAAGTACAAAGATCAGCAGTGCCAGGGGTTAGAGGAGAGGGAGGGAAGAGTGGGCAGAGCACAGAGAATTTTTAGGGGAGTGAAACTATTCCGTATGATACTATTATGGTGTGTCTATGTCATTTTGTATTTGTCCAGATTGATGAATGTGCAACACCAAGAGTGAATTCTAATGTAAACTACAGACTTTGAGTGACAATGATGTGTCAGTGTAGGTTCAATACATGCACCACTCTGCTGGGGTGTTAATGGTGTGGGAGGCTATACACATGTGAGGTCTGGGGGCATATGGGAAATCCAATTTTGCTGCAAACCTAAAATTATTCTAAAACATATTCCAGTTTTCTTAAAATATAGTAGTAAATAGTTTTTTTTTAATATTGGAAAAGATGATGTAAAGTTGTCAACAAGAGAGGCAAAAATCATAACTCAAGGCCCTACAGTCCTGGATTCTCTCTATACCGAGTGCTGAGCCCACGTTTACAAGCTCAGAGCATTAGTTTTGTCTGTGCACTCAACATTGGTCAAGCTTAGGAGTTGAGATCATGATGACTGAGCTTAAGGAGATAATAAAGAAAATGCTAGTTTCTTAATTTGTTGTGAGAAATCTACCTTTACAGTGGATCAGGTGTTCAGCACAGTTTTTCAGCACATTATCCTATAAGAAAAATTGACCTCTAACAGAGAAGCAAGATCTGCCTGGTTTTCACCTCATCTGTCATTCACTGGCTGCAGGATCCTGATCAATCAAATGCTTCATGTAATAGTGTCCAGATCAGTGCTGCTGGTGCTAGAGTATTTTCCATACTTCATTTATTTCTGACAACAGAAATAAATGAAGCAATTCACCTAAAATGTTTACCACAATGAAAAGTAAATACTCAATAGATAATAAAGAAACAGGAATCACAGTGAGATTATTTGGTGACAATGAAACCAGGACCAGTGGTTTGATGGAGATCCTTACTCCATTATTTGCTTTGGGGTTATTTGTCATACATAGAAAGAACCTCCACCCAGGGCTATAAAATTATTCTTCTATATTTTAATGTAGTATTTTATGGTTCTTTTTCACATGTAAAGCTTTCCTCCCTCTAAATTATATCTTATTTCAGGAGCAGCTTTATATTTTCTTAAATGGTTACTCAGTTATTCCATGTTATTATATTTGTATTCTATTTTCTCTCTGAAGGGATAAATTTCTAGTGGGGACATACTTTTACACCATCTTTGCTCTTTCCTAGTATGAACTTCTTTTTCTAGCAATTCTATCTTGGTAATTTTTAAGTAATACACATATGGCTACGGTTTTAAGTCACTTTACAAACCAATATAATGGGACTTCTTTGGAAAGGCGAAAAACATTACATTGCGATAATTAGAAACCACTGATGTGTTGCTCAGCACAAACCCCTGCATATGCTCTTGTCTCCTAATGAGGGGCTTATTTCATTAGGTGGTTGCTTGGTCCCATAAAAGGAGCAAGGCGACAGGAGCCAAACACTGAGTTCTGACTCTGGAAAAAAATATTTAATCATTGAGCCTTAGAGATCTCACCTGTAGAATGAGTAAATCAATACCTATTCTTTTTACCCTGCAGGATTAAAATTCGTATGGTAGAAATGCCTGAGATTCAAAGCAGTATTGCTGTCCATTGTAAGGTGGTGCCATGGACAGTGTCAGGTTAATTGGTCCTTGATCCCTGATTGGTCCAAAGGAGGTACCTCTTAACCTCAAAGAAACTTTAGAAGTTGTATGAAAACAAGTCTATCTGGGAAATCAAAGACTCGTCTTGGAAAATTGGGAACAGTATTGGTGTAATTAGGGACTTTACAGAAAGTACAGATGACCTTATCAGTACTTCCTGATTAGAAATGACTATGACTATTAGACCCTCCATGGTATTAGTGCAGGAAGGCACTGTACAGTGACTGCAGATGAGAAACTATTTGCATCCAGGGTAGCTGGACATTTTGCATCTCTTTCTTACAATCAAACCTTCCCTTCCAGTTTCCATTCACTGCACACATGCATGCATACACACACCTCATTCGCAATCATTGTGGCAGCCATAGAAGCAACCTACTCAGATGTCCTTTCAAAAAATCCCTGCCCTGTGAAATGTACACAGCCTCCAGCTGCAAAACCTTGGATTCCCTTTGAAGCTTAGGATCCTTTGTGATGTTCATACCAAGGTCCAGTTCTAGAGCTGGGATCATCAATGATCACAAAATGATGAGTTTGAGAGGGAGTGGGAGGAACTCATTAGAATGCTCTCCTTGTGTCTCTTTGAATGTCAAGATTACAACTGAATTCTCTGCCTCATTGGCATCAAAAACCTAGAAGAGGTTGCCTGCTGATTTCTTAAAAAACTCTGAATGTTTTAAAGGTATCTTATCTGAATTATTACACTCAGAGTGAAAGTCATGGTTTATGTCTTGAGATGACTCCTTTCTAAACAGCCCTTGTATACACAAACTTCTGCAGATTAAGAAACGCTATGCTGTTATGAGTCCAACTTTGAGATTCTTTGTTTTGCTTTGCTGGTTTGGGGTTTTTTGGGGGGAAAATTATGTGTGTGTGTGTGTGTGTGTGTATATACATACATACATATATATGTATGTATACATACACACACATATATACATACATATATATGTATGTATATATACACACATATATATTCTTTATATATAAATATGTTTTATATATACAAACATTTATTTTATATATATAAATATATATATATTTATTTATATAAATTTCTGTAAATATATACAAATTTATTTTTTAGAAGATATTGAAAAACTGACAAAAGAAAAATTTCCTTACCTTTCCACCACATACTATTGAATTAGGCACCGCTATGAAAATGTAATGTTCTGTATTGTTTGTTCACACAGTTCTCTGATGCCATATCTAGCTTTTCCAGCCTGACCTTTCCTAAGATTCTGCTGGCTCTTTCATTGGGATTTAAATGAAAGGGCAAAGCATTTTGCATGAATATAGAACAGAATAGGAATCCTATAAAATCCACCAAAGCAAAAGAAACTCAGGACAACTAATGGCACTGGTTGAGTCTACCTGCTCTCAGGGAACTTCCTGTCATATACCACACAGTAAATCTCTGGAGAATATACTGTTTATCATTTAATAAAGAAAGGCAGCTACAAAGAATCAAAGGAAACATGATTATTCATATATCGAAATTGAAGATTTATGCACTAATCTTTTTGGCTTTTCTATTTCAAGGATAAAGAGTTGAATCGTTAGTAAACCTGTGCATAAATGTGAATTCACCTCTCCTTTAAAAAATGTTCTTCTCTGTGAAAAATACTCCCCACATCCCATACAAATAACAGTCCTACATTTTTAACCTCTAAAGCAACCTGGCACATACCTAAGAGTTTTCATATCTATGTAAGTCCAGATTAGAGTCAGTGCCAAAGAATCAGAAGGACCAATCATCAAACCCAGACCAGGGCTCCATTGTCCTATCTTTCTTTTGAAGTTCTCAGTGATTTTGTTATCTTTCTTTTCCTCTATTTTTTGTTTCCTTTTGTTCTTAAGTTATTTTACTTTGATAAACTTTTAAGTTTCTGAAAAGTTCAAAATATATACCATCACATTTCACCATCTAAAATATTTTTCTATTTCTTTCTGTTACAAGAAATCAAATATTTCAATTGTAATTAAAATCCCCTTTGTACCTTCCAAGAGAAAATATTATTATGAGTTTATTGCATATCTTTCCATTTTTGTTGTTGTTTCTTCTATACATGTATGAATCCACAAATGCTATATAGTGCTATTTGATAGGCTTATATTTGCAAAAATGGAATCATATTGCATGTATCATTCTGCATCTTGCTTTTTTCGAACAATACTATTTTTTTAATGTTTCCATTTATTGTCATACATAGTCTCTTTTTTAAAACTACTGAAGAGGCAGATTTGGGGTTCATCTTTTAGCAAGCTGAATTGAAGAATAAAACCCTACATCCCCAGAGCCCTAGTTTCTTGATGCCTCCAAATAACAATACACAGGCACTTTTAATTTGAATGAGTTTTACTATCAATAATCATGGGAGATCAGAAAATACTAAAACTTAGAAACATGGAAAATCATAGAATTTTAAAAAATACTAGAAAGTTCAGAAAATATAGTCCATGCTATGAATCCTAATATCCTGGCTAAACTGAATTGGTAGCTGAAAACCTTACTGGTACCCTGTTCTGCTTTGTTTTTGAAAGTAGAACTAAAAAACTTGTGATACAAAGAGAAAGGCCTTGCTCACTCTGCTTCCTGCAAGGAGGCTCAGTCCAGACTCCTGTAGTGGTATGAGGGACACAAAATAAATGCTCCTTTAAGTTGCTCTTTGAGGACCTCTGGACAGGACAGTGACCATTTCACAGAGGAGTTTGCTGTTAAAGAGACAGAGTGATTGAAAGCATGGGCTTTGGGATCCAACTGCCTAGGTTTAAATGCTTAACCTGCCTCTGACTAGTTCTTTGAACTTGGACAAGTTTCTCTACTTCCACAAGTGTTATTTTCTTATCTATAAAATCAGAACAATAATATAGCCTAACTCAGATGGTTGAGTATAAAGAGCCAAGCTATAACGAGCCCTGGATAAATGTTAGCAGCTATTATTACTGTTATTGTTATTCAAGGTCCTACGTTCTCATGGTCCCCACTTCGATTCACAGTCAATGAAGAGAAATGAGCCTTATACCTCTTCCTGAGAACTTGTCATTTAGATTCAGTCAATACTCTGGGTTATCAGTTATATTCAGTTTTAAGGGCAAGCTGAGCTAAAAATCCATACATGAATATAGGTTCAAAAGTTGATATCTCACTTACGTGCAGCCCCATAAATTTTCAGGATTAAAAAACCAGCATCATTACCTTCAAGAAGTTTCTTGGATTCACACCAGAATGCCAACTAAGGAATCAATATTTTAGCAATAGTGAAGCTTGAAAAGGTGGCCCCAAAGGAGTGCCCTGAGGCCTGGAGGACACAGTTATTTGAACCAGTTATTTACTGCCTATGAAGACAATGGTCAACAAAGAAGATGTTTATTAGAGACTGCCTTATTTTTACCAAACCAAGCCCACCTATGTGGAGTTGTAGTGACACTTCCAGAAGTAAGATGGTTAAAATAACAATTGGGTCACTTGACAAATTATGGAAATGTATTCACCATAATTTTTCTTTATAGGAAGAGATTCCTATGATAATATTACAGTAAAAAAACTTTTACACATTTTTAGAAGTTTTGGCTTTTGGAGTTTTCAAGTGGAGAAGCCACCTCTGCCCATCATAGACATCTTTATCAATAACCATTTCATGTAACTCTTGAAACTCATAAACAATGAAAGCCAAGGTGCAGAAGAAAACAAAAGATACCCGAGTTCTGGCCAGGAACAGTGGTACATGCCTGTAATCCCAGTAACTCAGGAGGCTGAGGCAGGAGGATCATGAGTTCAAAACCAGCCTTAGCAAAAGGGAGGCATTAAGCAACTCATTGAGACCCTGTCTCTAAATAAAATACAAAATAGGGCTGAGGATGTGGCTCAGTGGTCAAGTGCCCCTGAGTTCAATCCCCAATTTCCAAAAAAGAAAAAAAAAGAAGACACAAGTTCTAAAACAAAAAGGAATTTATAAAGCCATTTGCAATTTGGGAGATTATACAAATGGTAAAATGGCAAAACAGTAAGAAATTCTTGTTGTAGCAGCACATGACTTAGGATTCAGGGAGCCACTTTAAAAAAAAAAATCTACACTTGCCCTAAGCATACACTTTGAAAGTCAAAAATTTTCTTAACTGAATTCAATACACATCCTACAACTTGAACTTTATGGCTATGATATCACAGAGATAGTGAAGTGTTAGGCATCATGCTGGACTCCTCTTCAGCCAGCTGTTTGACAGGGGAAAAGGGTGGGAGGGTGGGGAGGGGGACCTAACTCTGCCTGAAAATGTTGACCACATTTGCGGTCTCACCTGCTGGTTAAAATGTTCATTGGAGGTAATGTTGGCATATGACCTGGGTTATAAACAGATTATTCATAAGAGGTCACATTCCTCAGATTAAAGGAAGTTTCAATCTTTAAGTTGCTTCCTGGATTCATGACAGCAAAGTTTTTGGTCTGTTAATTATTGGTCTCTCTTTTAACAGGGTTGATTCACCGTAGTTAATCCCTCAACACCACCATACTTATCCTTCATAGCATAGATGTCAATGTCCAGTTGGATATAAACACCCTGAGAAAGATCATTTTATTATTACAATTCAATGAGACACACGGTATAATCATGATAGGAATTTTGGACACTGCTCAAATTAGGGTCTAGATTCTTCTAAGTCTTTTTAAAAGTGTTGGTATGATTTGGGATCATAACAACAATATTTGCCAGTTTCTTTGTATTTTAGAACAACAAATTCATTTAAGTAAGAGAACAAGTTTCTCACAGCCCAAGACTATTCTTTTTCCCTTAGCTGCTAAAACATTCAATTTTCATGTAACTTAACTTTGAAAGAAAAGTCACGGCCCATAACAAAGGATTTTACTACAATCTGGAGTAAAATACATACTAATTATAAAACTCATAATAAACATAAATCCTATGTATGAAGGACTTGGGTGAATTTGAGCCATAAGACAAAAAAGAAGCTGATTTCACATTTGCTAAATATTAATTCTCTACTGAGCCATGAAATGGATTAAAGTTCTAAAAATAAATATTAATAGGGAGTTTCTGCCAATACTATCCAAGAGAATACATTTTAATAGTAAACATATCAAGTGAGAATTTTTCCTGTGGCATTAATATAAGCTAAAATTCCCTTTTAAGAAGAAATTCTTTACTAGTTTGAATTATTATAACCTCTACATTTGTTATCCTTTAAACATTGATTATTTGAGACCTAGAAAGTCTTCCTAACCTTTTGGTGTTTTGAAAAAGCTCTATGCACATCCCTGTCAAATTTCTGCATGTTGACTCAGTTTTGATGAACATCTTGGTAGCTTTAATAGAAAATTTTATACGTTAGATTTTTCTCTGCCACTCCATGACATCATTTTAAATAAATTCATAAGAAGAACAATGGAAGAAATATTTAAGATTCTACCATTTTAACAGAATTATCATTCTCATTCTTGATTTACCCACACACAAAAAATTAACTCATACTTCTAGAGGTAATTACAGAATTTATATATTCATAGAAACCAGCATACAAGTAGATGATATCACAATTTGATATTTATGAAATGCCAGTTTTCCATAAATATAGAAAATCAGCAATTATCACTGGAGCTGTTTATTAACATTTGGAAGAAAATAAATAACAAATGGGTTCATTGTTCATTAAAATTCTTTAATAATATAACAATTGTCCCCATCTTAAAGTAGTCCTATGCGATATACATGTTTTGACTTCATAGCCTCATAGCCTTTACTCTAGTCAGATTACATTTAAAATAATATTTCCCAAAATATTCTCATTACCTTTTTCTTGTATTTTCTTAGATATCTATCAATTTTAACTTTTTTTAAATTTGCATGTGTGTATGTGTGTATGGGTATGGGTGATTTCCAAGCACAATTGTGTGCTATCAAAAATCTATATTATTAGCCAGAATTGTGGGTGAGGTACTAAGATGGAAAAGCACAGATTTTCCCATAACTGAGATGTAGGTAGACGTAAGCTCAACTGGCCATTTTGTTCCTGTGTCAAGAGCAGAAGGAGATGAGAGTGTACAGGTGGACTGCCCTGCTGTCCTGGGTGCATAAGGATGGTCATGTTTACTTATTCACCATCTGAGCAAATAAGCAGTACATTCTTCATCAACACAAATGACTGAATATTCTGAAAGAGCATTGTATTTTCTCAAATTTCCCCTTTGATCCATCCTTCAGAAGTTTTGTGGGTTTTGGGCTTGTTGTTATTTCTGTTTCACCCCTCTGAAAGTCACAGGGTTTTAGGTGGCCATCCATCCCTCTTGCTAGGATTCCTTTCAATTCTAGCTCAGGAGCAATTGTAAGATGTTGGTTTCTTGCCAGTATATTTGTAGGTGCAGGGTTGTAGTTTTTGAAGGAAGAAAGGCAGGAACAACACACAAATAAAAGAGATTAGGTAGGTTGTCTAGAATATCAAAGTTGTTGGTAATCTAATACATCTAATATGTTTTTGAGGAATTTAGAGTGAAAATAGAATGCTGAAAGGCAGACCACTAGATCACAGGTTGTGAAAGGCTTAGAGTCAGGTCCTGCCCTTCCAAGCTCCACTAGTGCCACACACAGGATCTCTCCTTTATCACTTGTGGCTACCCGAAATACTCATGCTGGCCACTCTCTAATACACATGGGTTGCAAACATACGTCTTGGCATCATTAGATCTTAGAATTGGAAGAAAATGTAAAGGTCCATCAGATTGACCTTCCCAATCCCTTCTACCTTGACCCTGACACATGATTATCAGCTTTTTTCTCCTTTAAAAAAATAGTTATTCCTATCATTGCCAAATACTTAGACAACTCTAAAAATTTAATATATTTTTAAAGAAGAAATGTCCTCACCATCTAGATTAATTTTTGGTGCACAGATATCTGTTTATAGATACATAAAAATCATACTTACAAAGTATATTTTGTAACTCATTTGTTTAATGTACTCTATCACGAATGTCTTTCTCTGTCAATAAATACCATAAAGATTGTATAGTGTGGGGATCTGCCAACATCTATTCAAGCAGATAATGTTGCATAAATATGATGTTTCATATTGTCCTTTATTTTAAGCAATGGCATTATGATCACGTTTCTTTGCAAACTTTTCCATTTATTTCTTTGAAAAAGAAGCTCAGCTTCTTTTTTTGAACTTTTCTATTGATGGGAAATTTTGTATATTCTGAGGCAAACTTTTCATTGTTGGAGAGCTCCATTTCAAATAAAAGCCACTCTTGATTCTTGAGAAGTCTAATTCCTCTTTCAGTGAATAGCTTTTTTTTTTAATGCTGTGCACATTTTATAGGCCATTTTTATGCAAACTTAGGAAACTGGCATGAAATAAATATTTATGGACCCCTCAAAAAGTGAAAGGGATTATTTTTGGTTTGTTTTTGGGTTTTCTCCCCAGCTATATTGAAGTGAAATTGACAAATTAAAAATTGTATATATTTAAGACTTATATTTGATACATAGATTGTGAAATAGTTAAATGAAGCTAATAAACATATCCATTACTTCATGTACTTACGTGTGTGTAAGTATACGTGTATGTGTGTGGTGAGATCTACTCTCCCAGAAAATTTCAATTATATAATACAGAATTTTGAACTGTGGTCACCATGTTGCATGTTAAGAACCCTAGATGTGTTTTCATCATGTATAACTGAAACTTTTTACCCTTTGTCTAGGTACTCCTTACTCCTCTCTCCCACCAGCTCTGAGTAATCACCATTCTACTTTCTCCTTGTGTAAGTTTCACTTTTTTAGATTCTACATATAAGTAAGATCATGTAGTCATTTGTCTTTCTGTGCCTGGCTTATATAACTTAGCATAGTATATTACAGATTCATACATGTTGTCACAAATGACAGAATTTCCTTCTTTTTAAAGGTTGTATAATATTTATTTATATATAAATAGGTACATTTTCTTCACTAATTCATTTCTTGATGGATAATTAGTTTGCTTCTAAAACTTGGCTATTATGAATAAAGCTTACATGGAAGTGCAGATTTTTTTGTGCCAATCTCTTTATTTTTTAAATTTATTTATTCTAATTAGGTATACATGACAGCAGAATGCATTTTGATTCATTGTACACAAATGGAACAAAACTTTTCATTTATCTGGTTGTACACAATATAGAGTTACACCATACGTGCAGTCATACACATACCTAGGGCATTGTTGTCTATCTCATTCCACCATCTTTCCTGTCCCTATAGCCCATCCTCTCCCTTCCCTCCCCTTTGACCAAAGTTTCTCCATTCTTCCCATGCCCCTGCTCCCATTATGGATCAGCATCCACTTATCAGAGAGAACATTCGGCCTTTGGTTTTTTGGGACTGGCTTACTTCGCTTAGCATGATATTCTCAAACTCCATTCATTTACCTGCAAATTCCCTAATTTTATTCTCTTTTAGTGCTGAGTAACATTCCATTGTGTATATATACCACAGTTTCTTTATCCATTTATCTATTGAAGGGCATCTAGGTTGGTTCCACAGTTTAGCTATTGTGAATTGAGCTGCTATAAACATTGAAGTGGCTGCGTCACTGTAGTATGCTGTTTTTAAGTTGGAAGTGCAAATATTTTTACAATATTTTATTTATTTATTCATTCATTCATTCTAATCAGTTATACATGGCAGCAGGAAGCTTTTTGATTCATTTTACACAAATGGACCAGATTTTGTCACTTCTCTGGTTGTACATGAAGTAGAGTTACACCATTCGTGCAATCATACATGTACCTAGAGTAATGATGTCCATCTCATTCCAACATCTTTCCTACCCTCCTCCCCTTTGCCCCATCCAAAGTTCCTCCATTTATCCCATGTATGCTTTACAACTTTTTTTTAAAGGCTTTACATAAGACTAACATTTAATCAGTAATTGTATTTTTTCTTGAATATTGTCTCTAGGTGTAGTCACTTTAGATTTTTTTTTAAATTTAATTATTTTATTTAAATGCATTTCAAGTCATAGTACAGAAACAGAGCTCAGTTTTTCCATTTTTCTGGTTGCAAACCAGATAAAGTCACACCATTTGTGTCTTCATACATGCACCAGGGGTAGTAATGACCCTCTCAATCAACCATCATTACTATACCCATTCCCCTTTCCTTCCTCCCACCTCCCCACTGCTGCATCCAGAGTTCCTGCATTTCTCCTATGTTTCCTGTTCCCACCCCCCTTGGATGCATCCTCATCCACTAATCAGAGAGAACATTCGGCATTTGTTTTTTTGGGATTGGCTTACTTCACTAAGCATAATGTTCTCCAATTCCATCCATTTGCCTGCAAATGCCATAATTTTATTTTCTTTTATTGCTGAATAATATTCCATTGTGTATATACCACAGTTTCTTTATCCATTCATCTATTGAAGGGCATCTGGGTTGCTTCCATAGTTTTGCGATTGTGAATTGTGCTGCTATAAACATTGAGGTGACTGCTTTATTGTAGTGTGCTGTTTTTAAATCTTTCGGGTGTAGGCCAAGGAGTGGGATAGCTGGATCGAACAGCGGTTCCATTCCAAGTTTTTAAAGAAATCTCCAAACTGCTTTCCAGATTGACTGCACTAATTTGCAGTCCCACCAGCAATGTTTAAGTGTACCTTTTTCACCGCATCCTTACCAGCACTTATTGTTGCTGGTATTTTGGATAGCTGCCATTCTGACTGGTGTGAGATGAAATCTGAGCGTAGTTTTGATTTGCATTTCTCTAATAGCTAGAGATGATGAACATTTCTTCATATATATATTTATTGATTTTTACATTTTTTAATGAAATGAATTTTATTTTTAATTTTCAGAAGTAAAAACGTTACAACACTTTATATAATATAAACTGTTAGCATGACAGTTGATATCTAGTTAACCTCATACAATATTAATATTTGTTTTCCTTTTCTTAAAAAAATACTCAAATACACTTGTATTACATCCTTTAAAAGACATTCTAACAATTGCTTTCATTTAACAATTTCTGTGAATTAACAAAATTCTAGCACATCCATGTTTTCATGACACTTGCAGTATTGTTATATGTCAATTTAACCTCTTAGTAAAAACATCACTTTTCATAATGAGAAAGCAGAAAATAATATATAATCAAAAGGAGCAAATCTGAATCATTTATTCTCTTTGTCAAAAGATAACAGATTAAGTGTGGGGATCAACATAACCATAGAGACAGACTACTGTTTCTAAACTTTAGCTCTGACTCAGGAAGTAATAAATAATAATGTACAATCCACTGGTGAATATAAATTCCCTATAAAATTCTTCCCTATTTTATAGGGAAAGGAATTAGATTCAGTGTTTAAGAGAAGAATCAATGTAACACAATTTTTCTATTGTCACAACAAGAAATATCCACAGGAACCTCTTAGAAAACAGGTTATTGTCCATTCACCCCATTTGCCAGATTAGGCAATCCTAAATCCACATAAGGAAAATAATCTAAAACATTGTTTTGTTGTTCTCACACATGTTGCTTTTCCTCTGTGCAAAATTCAGATTAAATTCCTTTTGAAGATCATTTCTGCTACAGTTTGGTTATGGTTCAAGGGCTCACCTACTAGAAGCTTGGGACCTCCCCCCCCCCCATCCCCTGCAGTGATGTTAAAAGATGATGGTGCCTTTAAGAAGTGGGCCTGGTGAGAGGTCATTACTGGCCTCTCCCACTCTCTGGTGCCTGCCTCATCACCATGTGGTCCCTCCCTCACCCACCTCCTCCTGCATGAATTTTGATTCCATCCACTAGGGAACCCTTTCCAGAACTAGTGCTATGCTGCTTAAAGACTTTCAGCCTCCAAAAACAAAGGCTAAATAAATGCCTTTTTAAAAATAAGTAACCTAGCCTCAAGTATTTCAGGATAGTAATTGAAAACAGACTAATAAAAACTTCTAGTTTATAAACTTCATGTAAATGAAAAGCAACCTTCACTTTTAAATAAAAATCATAACACCATTATTTTAAACTGCAAATGGTTTTCTATGTGACACAATGAGTTAAATAGCAAATTCTTGTATCTAGACAGTTATTTGCCATAATTAATGAGTATGACTTAAAGCTCTCAAATTATTCATTTTCAACTCAAGTAAAGACAATGATTCTGCTGGAGTCATTCTTTCTTCTGAGTCATTAATTCACCTTTTAGTTCCAATTCCCCTATATCTTTGTCTATAGTTAAAACTTCTAGTTTTTCCTCTTGCCCTTCTTAGAATTTGCATTATTAGCACAGTTTCCTCATTTTAACGGTTGGCAATTTCTTCAGATCAAAATCCCACTCCCTAAAATTTTTCACATTATTTGCTTTGAAAATGTCTGGGATCTCAAGGCCATATCCTTCCTACTGCTCTCGCTCAAAGCTCCATCGGCTGCTTGATGACTGTTTCCGGAGAATAGTGTTGCTTTTCCTGCCTGTCCTTGATGCTGTTATGTAACTCAATCTACTCCCGCTCACTGCTAAATCTATCTAAATGCCTTTCAGCTAATTCACAAACATCTTTCTTTGAATACCCCATTTTGGGGGATCCAGATGATTTTGAAATCATTACAGTGTTTCACCGATAAGGTTGAGATGCAAAGCCTTTTCGTTCTTCAATTTTTTTTTTCTCTCTCTCATAATCTGAGCGGCTTTTCTACTAAATGGACAGAGGACGTTTTTCCCCTGGCCTGTACTTTTTCCCTTTGGTATTTCAGGCAGGAGAGTTCAGGGAAGCTGGTGAGAGCCCACCCTGCTGACCCTTCAGGAGGCCGTGTAGAACTTCCGCACCCCAAACCCTACGTTCATGGTTCCAGCTTCTGCTAACACCGGTACTCCAGCCTGAGCACGTGTGGACCCCATTTCTACAACACATTGGTTTCATATCCTTTGTTTATGTACATAGAAATTAAATAATGGATCATATGTAGTTATATTTTTCAATCTGTTGAGGAAACTTCATACTGTTTTGTTCAATGACTGAGTCAATTTACATTCCCACTAACAGTGTACAAGTGTTCCCTTTTCTCCACATTCTTACCAACACTTGTTACCTTTTGTCTTTTTTGATAATTGTTTTAAGCCATAGCTTTTTATGAACGTGATGAAAACTAAAACTTACTATTACTCAGAAGTTAAGCTTTCTATATAGTCTTCCTTCTGTTAGGTGATTTCCTAATAGTTGCAGCTGTCTTTAGATGTTTTAGCATAGACCTAGAGTTACATAGGTATAGTATATGATCAAATGTTATATAATTTCAACTGATGTCTACAATGATGCAAAAGACCATCTTTTATTTGTATGCTTAGTGGATATGGCAGAGATTGCCAATTTTTCTCCACTATTCATTCTCTCTTCTTTAGTAACAGAAGACAGACAGCGTTATGACCCAATAGAACACTGCATTTTCCCTAATCTTCTTTGCAGCTAAGTGTGGGTATATACCAGTGTTCCTGCCAATAGGATTTCATTGAGAGTGTTCTGTGGAGCTTCCAACTTAGTGGGAGCTGACTCAACTGATATGAGCATCCCTTCTGTTCTTTCCCTTTCGTATTTCTAGTACATGATGGCTGGTGCCTCAGCAGCCCTCTTGGACAATGAGATAATCTTGCAGTTGGAGCTCATGCTTTAGGATGGCAGAACAAAAAGCTAAGAGAAACCTGGTATTTAATAACTAAATCTTGCACATTAGGGCTCAGTTCTCTACTTCTAGACTTTTAGGTGTGAGAAAAATACATCTATTTTATTTAAGCCACTGATTTTTAAACTAGTCTTTTCTTTTACTGGCTATTAAGTGCATAATGCAATGCCTGATATAGGATGCATACCCCTGGTGCTAATAGAGAGAAATTATAATTTTTGTTTTACCTGATTCTTGCCTGAATTTATGACAAATTCATAATAGACAAAAACAAAAACTCTGTCAAAGAAAGCCAAATGTCAAAAGTAGATATCATCATTTTGGAGTGAAATTTTTTGATTTGTCTACTAATTCTTATAACATCTTGTATTCAACATGTGCCCTAGCTTGGTGTAAGCAAGACATTCACACTATTCCTCATATATTTGGTAGTCTACTTAGAAATTGGTAACTGTGATTATATTTTTCGTCACTCAAATTCCTTTCAATGCTTCCTATAAGTGTCAGAGGAGGACAGTTTGGTTATAACAAAGACAAAGGCTTAAGTAAATGTGAGAGAGATGAGGGGAGAAGAAAGGAGCTGATATCCGGGACCCCATTGGTCACATGTGGATGTCTGTTTCTTCAAAGGAATGAGTATGAAAAATACAAAAGAAAGATTTGGATGAGAAAAATAGGAGAGAAAAAAGAAAGAAAAATAAAAGAGATATTAAAAATTGCCACTTATCCTCTGACTTCTAATACAATGTGGTTGCAAAGCCCCCTTGCTCCCCTCTGTCTTGACTGTTCTTTTTGCCTCTTCCTTGGCATCAATGAGGCATGCACTATGAAAAATCTAAGGGGGATGATGGCAAGCACTATTCAACAACCAAAAGGGATGCAGATGGAAGGAAAAGGAAGAGGAGTTCCAGTCTCCTTCTCATGGTCAGAGAGAACTCATGAGTTTGCTGTTTGCAGCGACTGTCATTAATATATATATCTCTCTGTTTGATTTCCACTTTAAATTCCTTTTCCTATTATGCAGAAAATTGAATGATATTAACATAAATAGTCAATTTAAATGTAAGATAACAATGATGAGAATAATTCAAACAGCAATGTCATGAAGCTATTTTAAATTAACTTTGTAAAAATAGGTTTAAATTTCATTCAATGTATATTTTAACAGGGTTATAAATTCAGAAAATAACAATGGAAGTTTCAAATTTAAGAGTACGTCTAATCATTGCTAACAAGTTGCCAAGAGAGTAATTATACATGAATTTTAATGCCATTAATGGTAGTCGTTTCCAGCTGGAATACTTATGGGAAGAGAAATATTTATCTTTTTTGCCGAAAGTCCAGAAGAAATTAAAGCCTTCTGATAGTCATGGGAGATGGTATTGGAGTGAGATTCTGTCTTAGGTGTAATGCTTACTTCTGTTATATAGAAAACGCAAAGAAATAATGGTAAGAGGCGAACAAAAACCAAGGGGATTCTTTCCCAGGAAAGCTGTTAAGAAGGTATTCCCAAAAATTATCCCAATGAGTACCCATCCAGCACCTACAAAATCAACAATGACCATAGATACTCAATACAGCTCAGAAGACTTAATATGCCTCTAAAAAGATTTCAACTGTAAACTAGAAATCAAGATAAATTGAATGGTAGCTATCATCCAGTACATAGTAACCTGCATTTATTCAAAAAGTTTGCTAGTATGAATTGCTTACTTTATGATTAAATGTGCTCTAGGTTTACCTATTTCAAATAAAAAGTGGGTAAGTGTATCTTTTGTGATTATTTACAATGGTGAGGATGAAGAAGGAAGCAAAACACCATTGTTCTCATTTTAATAATAACAACGAAATTGGAAAACAATTAAAATATTTGTCCACTGTGCTAATGAAGAACAGAAGATGCAAGGAAGCCTTGATTAACAGCACTCTAGAGAAAGGAACACCTTGTAGTGATAAGAGTTCTAGAAGCTTCCATCTTCCAGGGGCTGTAGATAAGAGAACTGCAGGGACAAAGATGGTCTGGGTTGGCAGAATGGAAGAGACCTAAATGCAAACTGCCTGAACATCCTTCTCTTTCCATCCTTAATCCTACCTTGAATTTTGCAAAGAAATTCAATGAAGAAAGGACTAGAAATTGGGAGTTCTCACACATACACTCCTGATCCCTGACAGAGATGAACCCAAAAGTCAACCAAAAATATCAGAAACTACAGGCCAACTCCTCCCTGCTTAAATCCTGATCAGATCAAAACCAGAGGTGACGTAAGAGTTTGGGGATTAGGCTAATCACAGGCAATATTAATCTAATTAAAGCTGAAGCCCAGCTTCAGAACAATACTGTTCTAGGATAAATCTGAGTGAACTGGCTCAGCCTCACTGCCAGATAGAGGAAAGGGTTTGAGTGTTCTGGGAAATCAGTAAAATGGAACAAAAAGTGTCTCCTCAGTTCTCACGGTTTATTATACAGTGCTCAGAGTACAGTACAAAATGACAAGACATGAGAACAAGAAGGAGAATGTAAACCATATTAAAATAAAACATATTTAATAAAAAAACATATTGGAATTAGCAGAAGACTTTAAAACAATTATTATGAATATGCTAAGGAATTTACAGGAAATGATGGACATAATGATAAAGGGGAGAGATATTTCGGGAAAACAAAACTTTTTAAAGCACCAAAGCAAAATTCTAGAAATGAATAATGTAGTATCTGAAATTAAAACAAACCAACAAAAACAACAAGCAAACAGAAAAACATTGGATAGCTTTAAAAGCAGATGAGACATTTCCAAAGGAAGGATCATGACCTTGAAAACAAGTCAACAGAAATTATTCAAACTGAGTCAGGAAAAGAAAAAAAAAGACTTCAAGAAAAATAAACAGAGCACCAGTCACTTACAGGATATGGAGAGAATGGACTTACTTGGGCTTGAGTACCAGCTGTATCCATATAGATATCACTCAAAAATGGAGAAACATCAGGGGTGTTGTCTTTTAATTTGTGGTAAATCTATAATCATTTCAGAAGAAAAAGGGGGAAGAAATGAAGGTGATATAAAGACATTTTCAGATAAATGAAAGCTGAAGGAATTATGCAGCAGCAGATCCACACAATCAGAAATGTTTCAGGGAAAGGAAACAATATCTGATGGAAATATGAATGTACATAAAGAAGAGGACCAGAAACAGGAAATATTTGAACAAATATAAATATTAATTTGTTTCTTAGTTTTTTAAAAATCAAATAAGCAAAGACATTAATAAGTTTATGAAGTTTATAATATATATAAAAGTCAAATTATTGACAACCACAGTGTGATGGTTTATTTCACATGTCAACTCATTTGTCTGGGCTAAAAGGTACCCAGATGGCTGGTAAAACATTATATCTGAGTTTGTCTGTGAGGGTGTCTCTGGAAGAAGTGAGCATTTGAATAGTGGTCTGAATTAAGATGATACCTTCACCCAGATAATTGGGCACCATCTAATCCACTAAGGACCCAAAGAAAACAAAAAGGAGGGAGGAAACAAATCATACTTTACCTTATTTGAGCTAAGATGTCCATCTCCTCTTGCTCCTTTAGACATTAGTTGTCCTAATTCTCAGGCTTTTAGACTCAGACAAAACTTACACCATCAATGCTCATTCCTCATTCCCAGGCCTTGGGATTTAGACTGAATTATACCCCTGGCCTTCCTAGTTCTCCAGATTACAGGTGGCAGACTATGGAACTTCTCGGCCTCCATAGTGGAGTAAGCCAAGTCCTATAATAAATATAAAAGTAAATATAAATGCACACATACACACACACACATACACACTCCGTTGGTTCTGTTCCTCTGGAGAACTCTTAATAGTACAAACAGCCAAAAGAAAACAAGAAGAAAATATGTTCAGTAAGACTGAAGGCCTTCATGGCAGTGTCTGAGACAGTACCAAAACTGTCAGATTACTGTAGTGACAGAATAGTGAGTTACGAGGACTGCAAGGATCTGGACATCATGTTAGGTTAGAACAAGAGCATTTGATAAATTTTGACATATTTGCTAAGTGTCCCACCTCTCAGATGGTAGAATAAGCAATGAATAGAATTATGATTCTGAACTTAATTATGGCCAATAAGGCAACACTTGTTCATGAATTGAAAGTGACATAAAAATTGGAAGACATTGACATTTGTGATAATAACAGAAGTGGACAGCTCTGGATGGTCAGAATCATCAATGTCATCAAAGTGTGGGCTCCAGATCACCAGCAATGGTGGTACCTGTGAGAGTGGCAGAATCCAGACCCCCACTACAGGATTGTGGAGTCAAACTCTGCAATTTAACAAAATCCTAGATGATTCATCTTAAAATTAAAGTTCAGAATCCCTGCTCTAGGATGCTTTTTTTTTTTTTTTTTTGAATACCTGAGTTCCCTGAAAGATTTATTGACTCGCTCATGTGAAGATGACACCTAAAATCTGAATACTTGCTGAGCTCGCCAGGTGCATCTCTATGCACTAATATTTGCTTATCATTGTCATAAGACTAAGATTTTCCTAAGTAAACTCCTTAAAATGTAGTCCTTAGAGATGCTTCTTGAATAAAAAAAGGTTCTCAAGCATGGGTGCTGGAAACTGTTCTATTCACCATCTTAGAAACTGATGTTCTTAGAAGTCTTTCGGGACAATGTGCTGCAATGTGAGCCAGTGTTTCAGATGTATTCAGTTATAGTTTGTTTTCTACTTACTTTCACCCCCTCAACAACATAAAACTCATGAAATATTTCCATGAATGTTTTTTATGCACCTAACTTGGAAATGTGTTCTAAAGTTTCAAAATTCTTGACTTCTAAAAATTCAGAGGAAGTTCAGGAAGGATCCCCATGACTCAAGAATGTGAAAGAAAAACTGGTTCAGAATAGAATTTTAAAAATATACAGTAGGGGGCTGGGATTGTAGCTCAGTGGTAGAGCGCTAAGCTTCACATGCATGAGGCACTGGGATCGATCCTCAGCACCACATAAAAATAAATAAATAAAGATATTATGTCTATCTACAACTAAAAAAAATATTTAAAAATATATATATATATATACAGTAGTTCTCCCTTATCCATAAGTAAGGGAGGTCTTAGGCTATGTTTCAATATCCCCAATGGACACCTTAATCTATATATATATATATATATATATATAATGTATATATGTGTGTGCATGTATATATATAACTACATATACACATACATATATGTATCACCACATATGTATATGTAAATATGTGTGTATTTACACATACGTACACTCTGCTTTTTCCTCAACAAGTATATCTATGATAAAATTTAATTTACAAATTAAGCACAGTAAGAGATTAACAATAACTAATAACAAAACAGAGAAATTTTAATAATATACTGTAATAAAATTACAACATTATTACCTTCATGTTTTGAGGCCATTATTTTTTAAAAAAATAAGGGTTACTTGTATACACACAACAGTATAAGTCCAACAGTTGATCTGATAACCAAGACTGATAATAAATGACTAACGAGTGGTTAGAGTAACTGCATGGAAAAACTGAATGAAGGCATGATTTGTGTCCCAGCCAGGCTGGCACAAGATTTCATCACACCATTCAGAATGACACACAATTTAAAAATTGTGAATTATTTCTGGAAATTTCCATTTAATATTTCTAGTCTCTAGTTGACTGCTAGTAATAGGAACTGTAAAAAGTGAAACTATGCAAGAGGGGGCACTTCTGTATGTCATTCAGTGGGTACCACGGCAAACTGTGGCAATGCATAGGCAGGGAGAAGGAAACTCACAGGACAGCACAAGCTTCTCCTTAGAGCTCACTTTTAAAAGATGGATGGATGGGCCTAGGACCAAGAATTTTAAGGATAACATTATCATAATGGACACTTAAGAGTCAGAAGTCAAAGCTTGCAGCAATGGTTAAAAAAAACTGTTGTTTGTTGATTAACTTGGAGTAGTGGAGAGATGTGAGCTCATATTGGCTCTGGCACTAACCAACTGTAGGGCCTCCAAGGGTCCCCTATCCAGTGAGGACCACACCTCTAAACAAAAGAGCTAATGTCCTTTATCTCTCAGAGCTTCCTGTTCTGGATTCTCAGTGTTACTTCAACTCACACTCAGATTAAATGCAATCCCCGTTAAAACACCAATGACACTCTTCACAGAATAGAAAAAACAGTCCTAAAATTCATTTGGAAGAAGACCCAGAATAGCCAATACAATACTGAGCAAGAAGAGTGATACAGAAGGCATCACAATATCTGATCTCAAATTATACTACAGAGTTATAGTAATAAAAGCAGCTATGATATTGTGAAATGAAGACCAATGGAATAAAAGACACAGAGACAAATTCACATAAATAGAGTCATCTGATCCTCAACAACGGTGCCAAAAACCTTGGAGAAAAGACAGTCTTTGTAACACGTGGTCCGGAGAAAACCGTATATCCATATGTAGAAGAATGAAAATAGATCCTTATCTCTCACCTTGCACAAAAATCAATTCAAAGTGGATCAATATCCTAGGAATTAGATCCGAAACACTGCAAATGCTAGAAGAAAACATAGAGTCAATGCTCCAACATATTGGCACAGGCACCAACTTCCTTAGTAAGATTCCCAAAGCCCAAAAAATAAAACTAAGAACCAATAAATTGGATGACATCAATTTAAAAAGCTTCTTTAGGGAAAAGAAACAATTAAGAACATGAAGAAAGAGCTTACAGAATGGGAAAAAATCTTCATCAGCTATTTCTCTGACAGGGAGTTAATATCCAGAATATATAAAGAACTCAGAAATCTTAACACCAAAAAGCCAAATAACCCAATCAACAAATGGGCAAAAGAACTAAACAGACATTTCTCAAAAGAAGAAATGCAAACAATCAACAACAACTAAATAAAAAATTGTTCAACACCCTTAGCACTCAGAGAATTATAAATCAACACTGAAGATTTCATCTCACTCTGGGCAGAATGGAAATCTTCAAGAAAACAAATAATAATAAATGCTGGTGAGGATGTGCAAAAAAAAAAAAAAGCTACTCTCATGTACCTTTTTGTTGGTGGGACAGCAAATTAATACAACCTCTTTGGAGAGCAGTGTGGAGATTCCTCAAGTGACTAGGAATGGACACACCATTTGACCCAGCTATCCCACTCTTTGGAATTTATCCAAAAGAACTAAAATAAACACACTATAGTGATACATGCAAAACAATGTTTATAGCAGCACTACTCACAATAGTCAAGTTATGGAAGCAGCTGGGTGCCTGTCAACAGGTAAATTGGTAAAGAAAATGTAATATATATATATACACAATGCAGTTTTATTCAGCCAAAAGAAGAGTGAAATTATGTCATTTGCTGGTAAATGGATGGGACTGGAGAACATCATACTACGTGTAGTAAGCCAGACACAGAAAGTTGAGGGTCGAATGTCTTCTCTCAGATGCAGAAGATAGAGAGAAATAATGCATTTTTAAAAAGAGGAAGTCTAGTGAAAATAGAAAGGAGAATAGTGGAGTAGAGGAGGGAGGAGGGAAAGAAGAGGGTAGTTCTGGGGAATGAAATGAAGCAAATTATGTTATATGCATTCAGAAATAGGTCAAAATGAACCCACAATTATGTAAAACTATAATGCAATAATAAAAACATAAAAAGAATAACTCATACTCAAACCTATCACACTTCTTTTTCTGCCTGATTAGAATTTTGTGGGAATCAACACAAAAGGCATTGAATGCTTGTCATGTCTGGAAACTCTGCTTTGTAGGCCATCTACAATCATATATCAAAACAAAGATTTAGGTAGATTGATGATGTGCCTTCTCATTCTACATACCTCCAGGAGATGATTTCTTTTTTACCTGATTCTCTTCTTTCCCCCTGAGTAAAGAAGATGGATTAAAGTTACATTGAAGAAGGAGGATACTTTCCAATAGTTCATAAGGTTGAAAATCCACAAAAATAGAAATTTGGGGAAAATACTAAAAAGCCTGCCCTTGCTATTCCTTGACTTAGAAAATTGTAATATTAGCACCAGTTTTTGCATTTGAGGTTTTATAATGCAGCTGATAGGGAAACTGCTTATTTCCCTAATTTTGTGGGAACACAAGCACATCTTCATCAATTAACAATACAATAAAAATTTAAAGAATGAGACCTAGTAGAAATTCTGCTGTTCAATCACATGCTGTGACAAAATCAATACACGAGTTCAACATGTTTTTCCATGTACTTTAAACAGGGTTTCACTCCACATTTTTTACCCAAGCAAAAAGTCTGCATTTTAATAGCATTTAATAAGTAAGTGTTCTGCTTATAATTTTGTGCAAAGTTAGAAAAATTATGATTGTAACAATATTTTTTCTATTTGCCTCAACAAATGTTTTCAGTGAATAGTGTGTACAGCTTCTGAAAATTTGTTTTTTTCTGTTATATTTGATAACATTTATTAAAATGCAACTTTTGAGAAAAAAAAATAAGTGTTCCATTTGTTAATCTCCATAATGATGTGAAACACTTCTAAGCCACATCACAATACGATTTTATTGCTATAATAACTAATGGCTAAAATTACAAAAATAACAATATGCTACAATATTTTGGTGGTGATTAAAAACAGAAAGGCTGTTAGAACTGCAAGAAAACTGTCAGAAAATAATAGAGTAGAGTTTACAAAGCAGAGGGCAGCAGCCACATGCTAGCCACTTACACCTTTATTTGACTACTATTTGAAGTGAGCAGTGTTTTTTAAATGGCAACACTCTTAGTAAATGTTAAGTTGATTGATATAAACAGCTTGGAGTCTTGCTCCCAGTTTTACTCAATATTGATGTACTTGACCAAACACTTCAAGCATTTAAGTTCACAACTCTGGTCAAAACTTTTAAAACTAGAAAGGACATTGGGAATAATCTAATTCAATGAATTCACAGATTTTGGTGGACCAACAAAGGTTGTGAAATTTTTATGATAAGCAAAGACGATTTTTTTCTTCAAAAATTAACTACTATCCATATACTATAATATCATAAAGCAAAGTTTATTTTTACAATAAAAAAGAGAACATCTTTTTCCAAGAAAGGCCACTTAGCAATCTTCCAGTAATAAATATATAATGATGTTAGATTAAAATTATCTTTTCCATTTTTTAATTTGCCACTGACCAGTGAAAACTTCCTCATAGACCGACGCAGGCTCTCAGACTGGCGTCTAGAAGCCACTGACCTTGTTCAACTTTTCATTCTAGAAATGAGGATATGGTTTTGTGATGTTCCCAAACTTGAATGGCTGGTAAAAGCCAAAGAGAGTCAGTCCATCACCCACTTTCCAGGCCAAAACCAGGGTTCTACTTCATCAACTGCCAGAAAATTCTGGGTCAGAAAGCCTTTCTGGGGCTAGAAAAAGGCCAGGGAAATTCTGGTTTGGTGCATAATCTTGGGCAAGTTAACAAACTTCTCCAAACTCCTAGCCCAGTGCCTTCCACATTTGAAAATGTGACTAGTTAGAGTTCTTTGGTTCTGTTTTCTCCTTCTTTCAGCATGCAAGTTGCTGCATCTGGCATGTAATGTCCCCTTAAGTCTATGGAAATGTCACAGGGAAGATGATCAGATATTGGCTGATGACACTTACATTTCCCTTTATAGCCCTCACAAAGCCAGGCCCACTTGTTCTTTCCCTGAGGCCCACCCTAGAAAAGGGACTGCAGCTTTGCAGTACAGAAAACAACTTGGCAGCCAAAAAATTAATTGAAAAACAAATTAAGTCTTTACTGTCATCTCTTGAAAATGCCAAAAAAATCATAAACCACAGCAAATCTTTTCCCAAAAAAAACCCAAAAATTCTTTATCTGCAGTCCTGGCCCCACTATTGCATGCCAGGTCCTCCAGGCCACAGCAGATCCTAGTGCTTTTCCCTATTCCGAGCTCTCCAAAGCCCACCACCCAGTTCAGCCAGAAGAATCTTTTCAGCTCATGTTTTTCCTTTCACTCTCTTTTTTTCTGGCCACCTTCTTTTCTCTTCAATAAGTAGTACTCTCCATCTATAAATCCCATTACTCTTCTTTCTTCTTGGATTTCCTCCTTCTTCCTTGCTGTGACGTGCATGATCAGGCTGAGATTTAGGCCCTCAGGAGCTTGGGAGGAAGAGGATGTAGATAATCATGATTTTACAGTTGGTACCCTCACCACATACATATTGATCACCATGTACATGCTGATGCTACAAAAATACTTCATATTCTTAAACATCTTTAAATTCTTCATGTTAAAATAGAGAGTATATATTATCATTTGTATGTTACAGGGTAAGGAGCCAAATAAAGAAGGGATATCATTGATTGCCTATAGTCACATAAGTTATTTTAAGAAGATATATATAAATAGTTCCTTTATCCTTGTCTGAGGCAGACCCATCTTTGAAAACATTTTCAACAGTAAATTTCCGTTAACAGTAAGCACTTACTACAAAGAAGTCATGGTTCTAGATGCCAGGAAAATAGGGATGTATAAGACAGACAAGATCCTTGCATTTGTATAGACCTTCCCTGTAGGCTGGGTAGAGAGGAGGAGTTTGTTCTTGTAGAGGGGTGGGAAGCAAACAGATAAATTGATGAGACAATGAATGAGAAGTACTATAAAGAAAATAAGACAGAAAGATGTGATGTTCAGAGGCAGGAGTGGGTGTGCTGGTGGCTTCATAAGTCTGTGTGGACAGGAAAGCCTTCCTGAAGAGAAGATCTGGAGTCAGATCATTATAGGAGAAGAATGCAAGTATGAAAATTTATGTGAGATAAGGGGACATGCTGAGGGGGTGGTGATCTTAATGTCTTTATAGAACAGAAAGAAATCCAATGATGGTAGGTAGAGATATAGAGTGAGGTCAGTGGAAAATACAGTAAGAAAGGTATTCAGCTTATAGTTTATGTAAAAAGGTATTTGCCAAGGCAAGGAGTTGGAATTTATTCTATGTGTACTAGGAGACAATTGGAAGGTTTTAAGCAAGGGAATAGTATGAGCTAATTATTTTCTATAGAGATCACTTTAATGACTGTACTAGAAAAAAGGAATTTTAGGGCTACTAAGGTATGTATGGCTATGAGCTATAAAAACAAAAAACAAAACAAAATAAAACATGCAGACTTCTTAGATAAGGGCATTACCAACAGAGACAGGGAGAAGTGAACAAATTCAGAAAATATCCTTAGATAGGGCAGATAAGATTTGCCAAGGATCTAGATGTAGAGGTGAGAAAAAGTGAAAGATAAATAATGATGCCTGGTATTTACATTCAGCAGCTAGGTATAGTTGGATCATTTCCTGAGCTAGGGAAGATTGATTCAAAATACATATAGGTGGGCAGAATTGTGATTCTTTTACCTGTGCTAACCTTGAGATGCCTAATGGACAGGTATGTAAAGAAGTCAAAACTGGCACCTGGCATCTGCTGTGTTAAGAATCAGTATGCTGCTTTCTTAACTCAGAATATCTTCCTTCCCTTCTTCAGCAATTTCTGACTCGCCCTTCAAGTGTCAGTTCATATGCCCTTCTCTGACCAGTTAGCTTCTCTCTTCTCATGTGTCTATTTCAGCACTGATCATGGGGTGGGACAGAACATGGATGGTTTCAAGAGCTATTCGAGGAGATACACATCAGCAGGAGGCAGGGATTGTTTGATAAAAGGATGTGAGGGTAAGCAGGTGTCAATAGGGACTCCCTGGATTCAGGCTTGTCCAATCGTGTAAACAATGGTGCTATTCACTGAGCTAGAGTGGAATGAGATTTAGGAGGACAAAGAAAAAATCACAGAGACCATTTTTATAGCATTTAATTTGAGGTGCATATGAGGCAGCCATATGGAGATGTGGAGAGGATAGTTGGCTATTAGAGTTTGCCATGATTTTCAGAGACAATAATTATGTGAATAACAATAGGGGTAAGGGCAAGAATGAGAACTTAGAGCAATAAAAATAAAGCTTAGGACAAAGTATTGAGAAGATCTAACATGTAAAGTTTGGTTAAAAGAAGATAGTTCTGAAAAGTGGGAAAAGAACATCCAAACAAGCAAGAGAAGAACTAGTAAAATATTAGATCATGGAAACCAAGAGGAGATGGCTTTTGGGGAAAGAGGGATTGGTCAACAGCATTAAATGCTGCAGAGCAGTGTCTACTAATAAGCCAAACCTATTATTCTGCCAGTGAATAGTGTATGCTGGTGACAGGTGACTCAGTTGTGTGCATCTCTTCCCTTCCCCACATTCTGTGGTGTTATGGACACAGATTGAATTGGCACAGTGTAAATATTCTCATCATGGAAATCAGCAAGTACTGCAAATCAGGGCTTCCTTCTACCTATCTTCTACCTATCTTCTACCCACTGACTGAGGCTGGACACTAGAGTCATTGTAGAGTTTATAAATATACCAGTGATGGGTCTCTTTCCCAGACAAGGTAATTTATTTACTCTGGGATGAGCCCTGCACAATGGTATTTTTTAAATGCTCCCTGGATATTCAATTCAATTATACAAGTAAGATCAAGAACCACAGATCCATGAGGAATTAAAGACCCATGTGTTTGGTGCTCCAAGAACATCATATTGATGTCCAAGAAGCAATAAAATATATTAATCCATAGGAAATAGTACAGGATTACATCTGCATAAGACTAGAAGTGACACTGATCTAAGCAGGCATAGTGTTAAGTCACAAGTTAGCTCAAGGAAGAAAGAAAACAACTATATTATATGTCTAGGTAGGCATGGATCAGAATCTTTTCACCATCCTTCTTATCACAGAATAGAGCCTAAAAACAGTCCAACTCACAAAGGAGAATAGAGTTTAGCCAAGTTATAAATAGAAACTTCCATCTATAAACATTGTCCAGCTGCACCTAAAAGCTGGCTCTACCCTGGGCTTTACAGGAGCCAATAAATCCTTTTCATACATCGGGATCTTCTGTTACTTGTACCCGAAAAAGACTTTCCTGCCCTGAAATGGGTATGAATGTGACCTCTGTTTTTATCTTGTCTTATATTCAGAAAAGTTTCTTACTGCAAATAAAAATGATGCCTACCCATGGCATAGGTGAGCAATACAAACTGCAGTTATTGATCTCAAGTATCAGTGAAGACCCCAAATGTTCAATATTCTCATCTCCTTTGTTATTGAATCACACTTTTTTTGTTTTATGCTGGCAACATTTCCTATTGATTTATAAATAAATACCTGTGACATTTATATTACCTAATAGGGAGGAGTATACACAGGACTCCGATTTTATCCTACAATGAAATAGTTTTACAAAAAAGTTAGTCAAGTATTTTTATTTTGGATAAATGGGGTGAGCCCATGAATAAAGAAATCTACCCTTTGTTAGGGTTCCTAATGTGTTGCCTATAAAATTCAAAATATCCCATATTCCAGGTTTCTTTTAGGTTAATATTTTTAGTTCATTTCAAGAGGAGTGAACAAGACAACTTGAAAGATCAGATCACTTATCCTGCTTTCAGAACTCAAGGCAATTTTAAAAGAGGTGAGTGGAGGGGGAAAGAGCCTCTTAACCAATTAGCCACAAGACCACACAATAGCTTAGAATTAAAATTACCCAGACATGAGGATCCAAGAAGGGTCTCATTTATGTCATCAAAGAGGTTCTATTACTATTGAAATGAATAAGAGGGTAGCAGTTTTAATGGTTCAATAATAAAGTGATTAAGATTATACGGAAGTAGGTAGGACCAAAGTCCCTACAAGTGGTGGAGACTCAATGAGGCTTTTTACCTGGTCTATTTTCCCATTCAAATTATTCTGTGGGTAGTATTGTGATGTAAGAAGAGGATTTTTCAACTGTATGAATTTGTCTTCTTCATAGGTAATATATGTTTGGTTTGGTTTTATAAAAGGCTATGTGAGCTTAAATGAACACATACACTAACAACCTCCTAACTCCTCCAGATATTTTTTAGAATTCAGAGGAAAGTGAAATAGAAAAATGGTAGTAACACAGAGGAAATTAAGTTCCTTTTTCTAAAGCTATATCAGTATTTGGACTAAGTAAATTATTTTCCTAACCAAAAAAAAAAAAGAAAGAAAGAAATGAAAGAAAAAAGCTATAAAACAGTTCTGTGATTCGTTCATTATTTTTATATCCAAATTTTGCTCTTCTGATATTTTAGGTGCAAACCAAAGAAGTAGAGATCATTGTTGAGTAACTTAAATCTACACAAGATGTCTCCTGATTATCAGGCATAAGCCCATTCTAATTTCTCTTTCTTTGATGGGTTGATAAAAATATGTGTTACTTCCTTCAGCTCCAAGAATGGACTGTGTTCATAGAATTTAATACTCATTTTATGGACATTATGAGAGACTCAGAAACTCTGAGGAAAAGAATTGCTTTGCTTCACTTTTGCATGTTGTTTTTGTTTTAGAAAACTTCAATGAAAAATGTCTATGTCTCAGATTTTGTTGAGTGTTTCTCAACCTTTGTTTTTTTCATTACCATTTTCTCTAAGAAGAAAATTTTTCTTTTAATCAATGAATTTAAATTAAATAATTTATTTAATAAATTAAATTTTAAGTTAAATTAAATTTCCCCCTACTGAGAGCAATTAAAGTCTAATCAATAAGATTTATTGGGTAGAGTTGCACATCAGAGGCCCACAAACCACTGTAATATCTAAGATTCTCTTCAATCCCCCATCGAAGAGCCAATTTCATGCCTTTACAGGATTAAAACTGAGATACACAACCTACCTAAAATAAAATGAGCAAAGTGGGCTCCTTGTAAGGATCCTAAAGAATCTCCCACAACCCAATTATAGTAAGTCCAACTAGGCTCCAAGCTCCAAAAAAAATGTAAAGCCATTCAGCCAACAGTGGGCCTCACCATTTCTTATCTGAGCTATTTTTGGTTTTGGGGTTTTTGTTTGTTTTTTCAGGTACTGGGGATTGAACCTATGGGCATTCTACCACTGAGATACATCCCCTGCCCTTTTCATTTTTTATTTTGAGGCAGGTTCTCACTAAGTTTCTCATCTTGGCCTTGAACTTGTAACCCTCCTGCTTCAGTCTCCAGAGTAGTTGGGATTACAGATATGCACTGCCATGTTCAGCTAAGTTTTCTCTATGGTATCTTTTCTTTTATGCTTTTATTGATCTGAACAAGCAGCCACCCAAATGGCACATTCACATATTCTCTGGAATAGAGTATGCATCGTGTTATTCATCTCTTATTAGTCTGCTGGCAAGGGAAACCCTATCAACAGGAGGGTTATCTCAAACTTACGTGGCCAAGGGAATCCCTTAGGGAACTTACTAAAATTCAGATTCATGTGGATTTTTATTTAAGAACATACAATATAAACTACTCATTCTATTTCTCGATTTTCTTCCCTAATTTCTCACTCACAGAATTGTTTTTAGTACTACTTCTTTGCAGAGAGGATATAAATAATTAACTAAAGGTGCCCTATCCTGCTATTCTATCTTGCTGCCAACAGGACATTCCTCCACCTGGATTTTAAACAGAAAGTACATGGATTGCTGAGGAGACAGTTCACAGTTGAAAAAAAAAAATGATGCTTCATTTTTAAGATTCTCAGCTCAAGCAAGCACACTCTCAAGTACATGCCATTCACAATAGCCAGGCTGTTATGGTGGTATGAGAGAACAGGAGGGCGAAGGAGAATGAAGGGACCCTATCTGAGAAGGAGGTAGGGACACTTGTGTTATCCCTTCTTCAAAGGAGCTTTGCCGCAGAGGTGGGGGCAGTGGTGGGGAAAAGAATGTGAAGACTTTGGATGATTCTGAATAATAAAATAAATTCTGCATCTCATTTGGTGGTTGCTTTCTGGTAAAACCTGCAACACGTCTGCTATTGCAAGATGTGTGCTATTGCAAGAGTAAAGAACAGCAGGGACATGGAGTGGCTAACCTTGGAAAGCCTGAGCTTACCTGCTCCAGACAGGTAAAATTGTATTAGAGAATGACACAGAAATTAGCCTGGAGCACCAAATGCCAATTGTCACCAAGAAATTTCCAATGGGGATGTGGTGACCCCATCAACAGAGGTCAGCAATGGACCTCACTGGAAGAGGTGGAATAACATGGCTGTGTATTGCTTACACCGAGGAACTTCTCATGTGCTACACAGTGAGCTGATATTGGGCACAGTCCTAGTCATAGTTGCCCACTGCAAGCACTAGCAGCTACATAAACCAGTCAAAGCTGGGAGAGTAGCCCACCTTGGTTACTTACACCTTCCTCTCAACCTACCTCACACTTAGAGGTAGGGGACAGACCCATTGCATTTCTAAGGGCAAGGAAAACAAAAAATTCAGCTCTGAACTTGACAGAGACGAAATAACACTTAATAAAATCTGTACTAGAATGGAATGATTTTACGGACTATCCTGACCATCCAAAAAATACTGAATCTTAATACAAAAATGTCCAACTATGACAGGATTAAGTTCTCTGAGTCTAAGCAGGAAAGCAAGCATATAAAAGAAGTTCAAAACAAAGATAAATTTATTCTTATACAATTTTATTTGCAACTGCCCAAATCACACTTGTTATACTCTCTTGACTTCCAGCAGTAATGTTCATAGAAGATATGAAAGCGTTAGATTGATTTATAATAAAAGTCCTTAAAATGCAGATTTTCTACAAAAAAATTCAATGAATTTCAATTCTATTAGCTTTAGTTTCTCTGAGAAACAAATTATAAAAAGAAAATCCTTCTCTCTCTACAGTTTTGGATTAGATGGAGAATGAATTGTAAGGAAAAATTACATCAGAAAATGTTATGGGCCTTTGTTCCTGGACTTTATAGAAACAAGCTGGCTACAGGGAGTAAAGCTGGCTTGTCATGGTGATGGGACTCCACAGACCAGGGCACAAACAGCAGGCAAAATATGGGAGTCAAAGAGTAAGCTTTAAAACCCACCACCCCAGTGTTTTCTACCTCCTTTTCAAACATCACATGTTTTTTTCTCTGAGGATTTATAAAACTACCATTTTTAACTTTTTTACAACTATATCCTACTTCACAGTATAAATACATCATCAATTTTTACCTAATTCTCTGTTTTTAATATTTCAATTGCTCTTCCCTTTCCTCCCTTCTACCCTTTCTTTCCTCCCTCCTTCCCTCCCTTCCTTCCTTTATTCTTTCTCATATATATATAAATATATATATAAAAATATATATAAATATATATAAAAATATATGTATAAATATTATATATATATTTATATATATATAAAATATGGCAATGAATATTCTCCACATGAAGTTTCATGCATACCCACAAGTATTTCTTTGTAATAGATACCAAAAGGAATACTTTCTCTCTAAAAAAAATCTCTGAATTTTAAGTTTAGATAAATATGTCAAGTTCCCTTTCTGAAAGTATTCCATTCCACACATTCAGATATACTGTTTAAGAATGCCTAGTCTCCATTCTCAAACTTTTAAATGCTTGTCTGAAGAACACAAATTCATATTGCATTGTTGTTTAAATTTCCTTTTTCCTATTAATAGTAATGTTGAGGGTTTCTTAAGTTTATGTACCAATGGTTATACCTAGTAATTACTTTCTTGGCCATATTCATCCAATATAATGCAAAAAATAATGTTAATATGTGTGAAAACGTATTATCCTATTAACACAGTGTTTAGATTTTAAACTATCAAAGTACTAAATTTATTAACAAACATCTTGATATTGAATTCTTTGCTCAGTTATTTCACTAGGATATGACCAATGGTCTTTTTCCCATTCACTCTCCTTACCATTCAGTTGACCATTTAAAGGTGAAGCTTTGTGTTTTAGGTTGGAATTTTTTCCAATGATTCCTATCACTTCTTCGCATTTCCTTGACTCTCTACTACGCCCAAAAAATCCCAGTTGGGTGGATATTGGATCTCAGATATTGAGCCTGTGTATGTCTACACAGTTTGCATAACTTTTATCTCTTTATCCCTTTATGTTTCTAAGGAATTGCCTCAGCTTTATTTACCAAATTAGTAATGTTTTTATTTCTATCCTTTCTATTATGGAGCCCTTCTATTAATTTTTAAATTAAAAGAGCAAAATTTTAGTTTCCATTAATTCTGTATTTTCTGATTACTGTTTTTTCATAGATGTGTGCTCTGCTTTTATGAATCAATAGTCTTTTGAAGATACTAATTAGGACTGATTTACTGTTTTCTTCAGTTTTCTGAGTTATCTCTGTTGCCAACCATTAGGTGAGTTCCCTGGGTTCTTCCTTTTATACTGTCAGTTTTTATCCAATGCCCAGTGATCTTTTGTTGCCCATTTATTTTATGAATAATGCACTATGATTAATGTATAGAACAGAGTGGGTTTCCTCTGTTTCTCTATTGTGCTTCTTTACTGCCTTGAGAAAAGGAGTCCCCAGTCAGCCTGCCTGCTTTACACCCACATCCTCCAAACACTGCCTCTCTCTTGGTAAAATAAGAAGTACTTGAGCTACTCAAGAACCTCTTACTCTGTATCAGTCATGGAGATTTAGCAATTTGTCAGCACCTATGTCTTTACTTTCATTAGAGGGCAGGTATTTCTTTTTGCCTGTGGCAAAAGTACCTCCAGTCATCTTTTATTCAGGGTGAGAGAATACAGGGGGAGCTCTAGCCTTCATGTTCTAAAGTAGGTTACAAAAGATTCTCCCAAAGAGGTATCCCACAACCCTTTCCCCTCTTCCTATCAGTCTGCTGAGAAGCTGATCTGGAAAAATGTAAGTTCAGAGGGAATTTCTTTTTCATTTGTATTAGACTGTGGAGTCTTGTGCTCTAGCCAATCCTATCACTTCAATTTTCAATAATCCAGAAATTTTTCAATTTCTGGCAGAAGAGGATGCCCTTTCTTATTTACCAGCTCTGTGACATGTTCATAACTTTTCAGTAATTTTAATGGCTTTTGTGCACAAAGGAAGGAAGTACATATGTGCTGTACATGTCCATCATCCTGATCAATTCCCTAGGACTCTTGGTAGAACCTCTCCTCAGCCCTTTCTTTGCCCAAGCTGTTGGCTTTAAACATCTCCTAACCCCATCCAGTTATGTGTGTACTCTACTGCAATTTCTTTTTCAAATGTATGGTAGATGCATAATAAGATATTACTTTGCCATTTCTTCTCAAACTTTCTCATCTGTATTAACACAAACAAGAACCTGAGTCCTTTGATTCTCATGGGTCCAAACTGCAGATCCCAACCAAAAATGTGCACATTTGGGAAGGTGCCTTGTTGGATTATGTGATTGCTTCCTTCGTTCCAGGCATTGCATAAAATAGGTTAATTAACAAGCTGACTTCAGCCTTACTAAATTTATTATGAATTATATGTTCAGGGATGTTGGTAAAAGGCCAACACTGGCATCTCTTTAACTAGTAATTATTGTGTTTTATTGTTGTGGACCTATAATGCATTAACGAGCCAGGACTCGGCTTTATTAGAATGCACGTGGCTCCTCAGTTCCATGCATATTTATTATGTGAGAGAATGGGATTCTTCTTCTCTAGCCTTCACTAATTTAAAAGAAGATATCCTCAATGAAATGTATTCAAATATTTTGACATTTTGCTTCACCTCACTTACAGAGCAGAAATTGTTTCTGACAGTTATTATACAGAGCTGGAATCCTGCTGCTTCCACTGTTGAAGAACAGGTTGAAAAGACACAGCGCTTGCATTTTGTTCAAAGAGTGATTCTGTGGCTTAGAAATAGCAGCACTGTCAGCTGTGATTCACTGAGAGTTTAGATAATATCTAGTCTGTAGTCACTGCTAACATGAGCTTAGAGTGGAAGAAAATGAATGGAAGTTGGTGCCCTGAGTTGGTGCCCAGGAGGATGAGTATAAAACACAAAGCTGGCATTTGGCCACCTAAAATTTTGGTAGAAATCTTCCTCTTGCTTCTCCATACTGTCAGCACCCCCATTATACCAGGCTTAAATTTCCAATGCACCTATTTACAGAAGGCATACAACAGTTAATGTTAAATTGAAACACTGGAGCATTATGGAAGCCTGAACTGTCAAAATCGATTAGAGACAGCATTTGATGGGCATTTCTTTGATTCTATTGTACTAAAAGGCAAAAAAAAAAAAAATCACTCTAGGATCATCTGGAAGTGGATGCAGGATGGCACACTACAGAACAATTAAAAACCCAACAAGTTATCTGATGTGATCTATTTGGGGTGCCTCTGGTTTATTCAGCATGCTGCTTGTCTGAATGCAAAGGTATTCGCCCAAAGTAATGGGATAAAATACTTATAAAGGATCTGCTGCTAGCAGTGGCAGAATTTGGCACCAGCAGAACTTCACAGAACTACTGAGACAACAAGTGACAAGGAGAAAGTCATTCATCAGTCCAGCTGTCATTATTTATCCTTTTTAGTCCCGTTTCACATCCAACCCAAAGCTATGTCTAGAAGCAGAACAGTAGCTCAGGGTCACAACCAACCACAAAGCTTTCTGAGAGGCAAGGGGTCAGCCAATCACACTACATGCATGGAGTCATATTATTTTAGCTCCGTTGGGCACAAGGTAAAGTAAATAGGCAGCTCATATGGGTATTGAACATGTTCTTGCAGATTAACAAACAATTAAATCCAGATTGAGGACATGCAGATATTGAAAGGAGTCTTATGGGGTGGGACCTACAGCAGACCAAAATATCTAGAAAACTAGCTAGTGCGGTCATGCATCTAAGCGATTGAAGATATCTGGGGGTTGATACCCAGATTGTTTGAGTCAAAGGCAGTCCAGCTAAGGCTTCAGGAAAAGAGCCTCAAGAAGGACTTCAGGAGGAAAAATGAATCCGCAGCAGGTCAGGGGATTTATTTGCCGGTGATGTCCCCAGGGACCTGTGAGTAAATCTGGAGGGCACTGAGGGGTGACCAGGCCCATTATTCATCAGAATGAGACATGGCCAATTCAGACCTCATCAGGAGTCTCTGCTGGGCAGTCAGAGGTCATACCCTGGCAGCAACCTGGGAATAGGTGAGAAAAAGCTTTTGCTACACTTTGGAATGATGAAAAGAAATGTAAGTAGATTTTTTTTAAAACGGTAAAGTCAGCCCTAAAGGAAGTACAGAAATATGTGTACATTAGAGACCAAGTGAATTGTACCAGGCAACTCTCTTAGTAATAAAAACTGATTAAGCTGGAAAAAAGGAAATAAGATCCCAAGGCATCAGATACATTGAATTATTGTATATCTCTAGTTAGTACCTTACAAAATGCTTAGCACACAGTAAGTGCTATATAAATGTTGGGGATTAAATGTCAGATTCTTTCATCTCCAGTGTAATCACAATGGGGAATCAGGTGGGAAGCCATAGATTGCAATGTTTTTGAGGGCAGCATTTGCTGTGGGTAACCAGGTAACTGCCTAGGAAGTATGACTTGTGGGAGCTGAAAGTGTTTCGTATCTCCAAAATATCTCCAAAATCCAAAATGTGAATATCTAAAATACATACATCTTCTACTGATGATGATAAGTCAGTAGATTCTACATGGATTATCTCACTTTTAAATCATATAACTACCCCATTTTACAGTTGAGGAACCTAAGGCAACATGACTTATTCAAGTTAATCTGCAGCTCTCACAAGAATTTGACATGCTAGAGCTTGGGATTTCGACTATCATCCTATTCTACCTTCTACACCATTACTGTTACTCAAACAGACAGACATGGTGTAAGAAAGGGGAAAAAATTAAATTGTCAGTCATTAGCATATTAGTTTGAATTGATTCCTCAGATAAAATAGCCAGGTACTGAGATGGAACCTACAGAGAGAAGTGAAATCTGATGAGAAGCATTGCTTTTGGAAATTCCAATCCCAGGAATTTATTAAGCACTTCCTGTATGCCAAACATTCCTGAGGTACTAATTAGGGATAAAAGGTATTATGTGTGTGTCTTAATCAGGCCAGTTTTATTTTCTGTCAGGGAAAATCCTCTTTTCCACATAGATGTACAACAAAAGATGCATTATTTAGCCGGGCGCGGTGGCTCAC